>JAWNNX010000130.1:0-240000 GCA_035044505.1 Zaprionus lineosus
TTCACTCTTATACAATAGTAAATATTATTTTGTTGCTACTTAACTGCCTTCAAAATTCAATCTCCAATTTAATAGATGGGCTTTGGCGCATCACTAAGTAAAGTGTCAAATTAACTGTTAAGGACACCTTCCATTTCAAACTTTAAGGTGATTTAATACTGAGCATTGCCCTCTTCATATGAATGAGATCCTCATCATTTTTAACATCAAGTTTGTACCCTCGCTTAGGAGGCGTTCAAACCAATGTCCTGGTTCCTAACCCCTGCCATGAATAAAAAGGGATAGATATCAGTCTCTGTATCTGTACCTTATGTACTATGGTTGCTTCGTATGACAGAGCAGGCTCTTCCAAGGATATCCGGGTGAATATTCAATAAGACACAATTGTTGATAGGTGTATCCTTTGGACACGGAATGTTGGCAAACTAATCCGAAAATCGAATATTAACTGGAAAGGACAAAAATTCGTTTAGCCTTTCGAACAACCAATTAGCCGAAGGATCCTAGCTAAGCTGAGCGAGCTATTCGGATTATAAGTGTGTTGATATCCTCATCCTCTCATCTCAGTAACCGCAACTGAATGCACATTATGTTGTAATTATCAAATGAACTTTGACCAGGTACGCGACCAATCTGCTCTTTGCCATTTTAATCGCATTAAACACTCACATTGGCGTTTGTTTAACTCTACCCCTCATGCCACCGCCAAGCGACACCCTGCGACGCCCGCCGACGTCCTTTGCCGCCCACAGATGACGACGCCTCCTTCTCCGTTTCACCCACAGTTGGCAGTCCAAACAACTATGGAACTGCAACTCAAAGTTGTGTCTCTGGCACAGCACACATTCACACGCACACACTTACACATATGCATACATTTAGAGTATGCTGCCACGCCCCTTTTGCCACAAAATGCAAAATTAACTTGTTGATGTGACGATGCGAAACAATCGTTGATGCTGCGGCAGCGACGGAGCCAAACGGAGGGCTGAGCCGACGCGCAACTCTGAATTGGGTCGCTGGGCGTGTGTTTGGTTTTGGGTATGGAGTAAGGGGTAAGGGGAAATGAGGTGTGTGTGTGTGGTGTGTCTGATGCGAGGGGGGAGGGAAATATGGAGCATGCCCACGGGCATGGGGAATCCCCCATTTGATGGCAGTTTGAAAATCGTTTCGTGTTCGAATCTTATTAGTGGTTTATAATTACAATTGTATACAGGCCAATTACGTTACGAGACAAAGCGAATGCCTCAACCACACACAAACACGCGTAAGGATATAAGCACACACACACACACATGCACCTGATAAGTGTGTGTGCAGCTAATTAAGCAACGTCAGAAATGGAAGTTACGTGCCATTGTGTATGTGTGTGTGTGTGTGTATGGAAGTTGCAAGTATCTCAATAATGACGTTCATTTCGTAAGCAAATCTCATCTAAAGCACATACACACACACACACACACACACAAACGCACACTTGGAGAGGAACACACAATCGCCTACATATCCATTTCTGTATTTATGTAAATGGAAGCAGCAGCAATTTATGCATACGTATTTGTTACATAAGTTAGCGCTCTGATAACTAAAGCAACCAAAGCAACTTGCCACCCCCTCCCTCCCCCCACTCCACCCCCTACATTCCATCATCTTTCCCTACCTCCCACCACCCACCCACTTTCTACTTCCCAGTTGGCACACTCGCCGTCGAACATAAGACACATGCCACTTGCCACACCAATCGAGGGGTTGCTCTGCCTCTGGTCAAGGGGTTGGGAGGCTGTGAGATGCGATGCCGCGCAGCGTCGACACTTGACTGTCGCTATCCAAAGTGTGTGTTTTGTAATTGAATCCACGTCTGAAATCCGTCTGTGGTCGATAATTTCATTTAAGGCTCCATTTTGAATACAAATTACAGCATTGGAATCGCTTTGACGCAATGCCTTGTCACGTACCGAATGACCCCTACCCCCTCCCTCCCTTCGACGTATCTACCTACCAGGCCACCCTCCATCGTTTCCTTCAATCATCACCATGGTTATACCCTACTTCACACACACACACACACACACACATACACATATACATATACACGCACACAGCCAGAATATACATCAATCTCAAGTAGTTGGCAGGATAATAAGCAGAACTTTGCCCATCAACCGATTGATCATTCTATTGTCTACAACTAATTGATTTCTGATCGAATCCTTCATCTCTGCTCTATCACATTTGGATAAATATTAGCATATGCCTTGAAATATTTGCACCCTCAACGGTTTACAGTTCGGTTATGGCTCTTAAAGTGTCCTGTTTGCTGCCAAGGAGCCAATTGTATTTTTAGCATCTTAGTAAAAATGATTTGCAAATCAAGCTCGAGCCTCAGGACTTTTTTTTAAACATGTTAAAAAAACCCTTGAAATAATTATTTGGATTTAGGAAGGACATATGCTATTTGCATTTCCATTAAGGACTTTTTTAGCAAGCGGCAATAATTTACAGGGAATTTAATGCAAAATTGCAAAAAAGAAAATTATTAAATATTTATTTATTATTCATTATCAATTTTTTTTAAATAAAATTTGCAATAAATATCCTTTTTACTTATTAATACTTTTATTTTCTATGAAAATCCATTTTTAATATTTCCTAGATTTAATTGTCAGAGTAGGACATATATTTTTTTATTTTTTTAATAAAATATTTCAAAATTTTATGGTATATCCTTGCTAGCATTTATTTTATGGCACACTTTTGCTATAAGGCCACTTGTATAACATTCACCAAAAGGATAAGAGCGCGACGCAGCACATGCGCGGCATTTGAAGAGCGAACAGCAAGGACGAAGAGCGAAACTCTGTTAAACTTGAACAAATGGAAATTGATTGTTATATTACAGGAAAGTGACGCTAATAAAATGCCGCTGTGATTTATAGCAAGTCTAAAGGACACAGAGAGAGCGGACCCTTGGCTCTTATATTAAAGGTGTGTGTCTCGGCTAAACGCGCTCAGAGTGTGCAGAGTAAAAGTAAAGCAATAAATGTACTGAATGACAATTTTTTTTTTTGGTTTTAATAATTTCTTTTTAAAAAAATTGAAAATTTATTAATTAGTCAAAAAGTTGGAAATATTATTATTTCCATGCTGTTATACATATAACACTTTGGCGACCAGCATATCCTTTACAGCACCAAAGAGCACAACAACAGCAAAGAGAGTGATGAGCCGAGGGGATGGGAAATTGGATGTTCCTGCGCAGTTGCGGCTGTTAATTTGTGCTCTGCTATGTAAATAGGATAACATGTGCATAACAGCGTCACAAGCTGTTAGCCATTACATAACTGTTATAAACGCTGTTAATCTAATTGAAGCCAAAGACGGGCTATAAATTCCAAGACGATGACGACGCATCGAAAGGCTCAAAAGAACGCAAAAAGTTTATTGAAACAAAACGTTAAAAATCGATTTGCCATCAAATGTACAAAACCAAGTGCGCACACACACAAGCACACACACAAGCACACACACACACACACATGCACACATACATTTTTAAAGACGTAAGCACACACTTAGATGGGACATATGGCAGGAGCACAGCTCTAATTGCGCCGCGTTGTATGCTACAAAAAATATGTTTTTGTTTATGTGGAAACTCATAAAACCGCAGGCAGAAGCTAGGTCCAAAAACTTGTTGAATACGTTCAGAGGTCAACTCGATTGTTGTGCATAGTTTGTTCACACCTCCCTGAAAATAATAGCTTCCCCCTCTCTCCACCCCCCACCACCCATCGCTACCATCCACTTTCCAAGTCAAAAGGAAACAAAAAACTCATTTCGAAATTCAATATCTACAAAGTTCCTATGAGTGGGGAGTGGAAAAGTGAGTATAGGTGTGGATTTGAGTGTGAGTATGGGTGCGAGTATGGGTGTGAGTATGGGTGTCAGTTTGGGTGTGAGTGTGGGTGTCAGTTTGGGTGTGAGTGTGGGTCTATCGTTCAATTGCCTCGGTTGCCTGAGCGTCTAAAAAGCAGACATAATTAGTTTACGTTGTGATTTTTGCGTCTCCCATGGCGCAACACTTGACAGCTGCTGGCGCCAGGATTCGTGCTGCACTTGTTGAGAGAGTAGAAACTCAAACAATATCAGAAAACTAACACTGGATTTAATAAGGCCAGATACTTGTTTAATTACTCAAACACTTAAGCTAAGCTTTAGTTTAAAAAAAGTTTACTCTCCAGAAGCTCCAAATTTTGGGTATTAAATTCAAAATTAAATTTTTATAAAAATTTTATAATTTTATATTTTATTTTTTTTTAACTCTGAAAAAAGAAACATTGATTGTAACAATTAATATCTTAAACCATGCAATAAAGACTTTAATCCTTTCTTGAGATAAAACAACAATTAAATGCATTTTTTTTAATGGACTCCCCGTCCTTGGCAATTTACTAGCTGCCAGCCCGAGGAATGAAGGGGAAGTCCCTGAAATTCAGAAGCCACAAACGTTGGGTAACTTCTTCCTGCCATCTCTGGATGTCTGGAAAATATTTAATACATTTCACAGCGTTGCCATATCAAGAGAATATCTGTGTGCCTTCCGTTGCTCAAGTTCTCAATATCCTTAAAATAATACAAATTTCTGAAATGCAACAGTTTAACTTGAAGCCATTGTATCTGCACTCGGCTGAAGCTTAAATGCTCAGCTATTTGGTTTTATCGGAGGCAATTTCAAGGGTTCCAAGGATACAATTGTTTGTCTTTATTCGGAAAATCTGAAAACTCGTTGCAAGATTTATTGAGCTCAATAATTGTAAAGAATGTGCCTTTAATACAAAACTGCTCACATTTGGCTCCTTCGAGCTGTATGTGATGTATAAATCATTCATTTGCATGTCCTTTTACCCCAAAACGTTTCCCTTTATTCAGTGCCCCTGCCGCACCCCATCCATCCATCTGCCCATCACTTTATCTTCCCTGCCTCCAACTTCACAATCCCCACTCTCCGCTCTCCACTCCCCCTTCAACCTTAACCCCAACCCCAGTCTGGAGTCTAACGTGCCCGCACCTCCTTCCTCCTGCCACTTATCCGGTTCGTTATTGATGTACATTAAGAAAAGTGCTAAAATATTAAAGCTAATTGTATGCAAGATATGATTTTTATTCTCAACGCGTGGGTGGGTAAGCGGCTGTGTAAGTGTGTGTGTGTGTAAGTGTGGGCATGTGAGAACGTACGGTGTGTGGGTGGTGGTTGGAAAAATCAAAATTTTACGCTCGGCTACACATTCCTAGAGGCTGCACAAAGTTACACCAAACGCAAACGGGGAGAGGGGTGTAGGCAAAGGGACGGAGTAAAGTTGTGTTGGGCTTCATACGAGCATAGATATGTGTATCCTTACATATAAACATGTATGTGTATATAAATACATATTCATATATACATATATATATATATATATATATGTGCTTAAGTGCGTGTTTATGGCGCAATAAAACAGACCCTAACAGGCTTGCATGCACACACATACACATATGCTGACACCACGCACACAGCAACACCCTCACACACACACACACACAAACACACTCATACAGTTAGAGCAAGGCAATCGCAGTGGCTGCTGCATGCCGTCAGCCAAATGAAGCAACCAAACGAGCCCCAAAACCAGACCAAAAACCCAGGCAATGCCCGAACCCAACACCAAGAAGCCAGTACCAAGAACTCGGAGCTCGAAGCTCGCAGCTCGGAGCTCGGAGCTCGGAGCTCGAAGCTCAGAGCTTGGAGCATGGAGCATGGAGCCCAGATTCCTGGCCAGACACGAGCCAAAAAGAGCAGCCAGTCTGGCAGCCAGCATCTTTGGCTGTGTCTTTCCGCTTGTCTGCGGCGCATTTATGACTTTCACAAATACAGATATAGACTCACATAGACATAAACATACACACACACATACACACACACACACAGACACACATCTACATGCAGACACACTCTTACAGTTAGACTTTGGCTGCATAGCCTGCATATAGGCGCATAGACATATGTCTTATCACCCACACACACGCACACACCCACCCATCCACACACCCACACACACACACACACTCACAACTCTTGTCTGCTGTCAAATGCCATACTAAACCGATAATCCAATCATAAGTTATAGTCAAATGAGTTTGCTCTTCAATAAATTTTCGCCTACATCTTATTTTTATACCCTTTAGCGGTCTCTATAAATTTGCCAAGTGTAATGCACTTTTCGAGTCCCATAAACTTTATAGGATATAGCCTCACGTGTGGGTAACTATTTGAACTGATTGATCGCTTAGCTCGAAAGTAAAAATTACGAAAAGTTGCAAGGACTTTGTAACTTCCCATTTTCATAAATCGACAATATTAAAAACCTTCGAAAATTTAATTCCCTACAAAAGAAAAATAAAATTTAGATACAATTTTAAATAAAAAAAAACCATTTAATTTATAGGAAAAAATTATAGCAAATTTAATTGATCAGTTCTTTATAATTGGCAATAATTTTGATTTCATGAAAATGTTAACATTGCTTGGCCACTCCTGAAGGATATACAGAGTTCGTTAGTTGGCACTTGCTTTTTATTTTGATCCTTGTTTCTGTGTTGTTTGTGAGTTTCTTCATGTCTTGCCAATTGAGGATTCGCCTTTGCCAGTGGCTTTTGTGCTTTTATACCATAACACGAATCATATAACACGAAACCAATTAGACAGGCAGCCAGCGAGAGTCGAGAAATTGTCAGCTACTCAAATTTAACGCACTGTGCAACGAGCAGCCTTCCACTTGCCACTTGCCACTTGCCACATGCCACATGCCACTTGCCACTTGCCGCCCGCCAATTGCCAATTGCCGTCTGCCGCCCGCCGCCCGTCGCCCGTCGCTTGCCGTTTCCAACTTGCAACTTGCAACTTGCAACAACTTAGAGTCCGGGCAACGCGAATGACAGTCATTTTCACACACATGTGGAACCAGTTCCAGGAGATAACATACTCCACCTGCCCGATAAGGACTGTTCAAATGGATACGTATCCTACCTTTGCGGCACTTAACCATTTGCTTTATGGAGCCTCCTAACCGACGGCCCAAGGCCCACAGCCCACAGCCCACGGCCCACAGCCCATGTACCTCCAAGCGGCAATTGAAGGAAACGACGACATAAAGTCCTTCGAGTGTGAAATGAACTGATCTGCTGAAGGAGCAATCGCCGGATGAACTATTTTCAAAGCGAATTTGCCTAAGAAAATTTCAAAGCTGACATTTCACATAAGCATTGAGATTGTTGACTTCAAGGATAAAAGTGAAATAAATGGATATTAAAGTGGTTCCGAGTTGGCTGCAAAAATGATTCAGCAGTGGTTCGCAATCTGAACTAGTTTAAAAAGTATTTCAAAGATTTACCGCTTAAAATTGTAGAAAAATAAACTATACATATTTTATAAGATTTTTGAAAAGGGATTCAAAAATTATTCTTAAGGATCAGCTACAATATTTGTAATTATCCTTTATCCTTTATATTATTTTTGATTCAAATCTCTCAAAAATGATTCTTTCTTAGATTTCTTTTGGATCGCAAATCTGACATAAAATCCGCTCAAAATGTCTTCAAAAATTTAGAATTATCCTGTCAAAAGTTAAAAAAGTAATCTACTACAAATGAACTAGTTCCGAATCTTTGAAGCAACTTTAGAGAATTGACAAATATTAAACCCATATTATTATTAAAAAAAACTGACTCAAAATCCGGTCAAAATTAAATTGAATTATTTCCTAAAAAAGGTAGAAATCCCAATCTACTTCAAATGAACTAGTTCCGAATCTTTGAAGCAACTATAGAGAATTGACAAATATTAAACTCATATTATTATTAAAAAAACTGACTCAAAATGCGGTCAAAATTTATTTGAATAATTTCTCCAAAAGGTAGAAATCTCAATCTGCTTCAAATGATCTAGTTCCGAATCTTTGAAGCAACTACAGAAAATTTAAAAATAATAATCTCATATTATTTATTAAAAAATTGACTCAAAATCCGGTCAAAATCAATTAAAAAAAATAAATGGAATAATTTTCTTAAAAGGTAGAAATCTCAATCTGCTTCAAATGAACTAGTTCCGTATCTATGAAGCAACTATAGACAATTGTAGAAAATAATCCCACATAAAATACAAAATATAAATTTTCAAGTCATAGCTTTGATCAAGGATACATAACAAGCTGACATGGTCAGGCAGGATATAAAATAAAATAATTTAAATTGTGAACAAGGATATGTGTGTGTGTATGAACTAGTTTAAACTATTACCAGTTCGTAGCTAGCTCAACTACAGATGAATATCTAAATTGCTTTTGAAAAATCAAAATATTATAAAAAGGACTCGTTTGGGTCTTCATTCCGCTGCTCGAACGATGGAAGTGCACAAATGTAGGGGGCGGGGGAAGGTGGGAAGAGGAAGAGGAAGTACTTGTATTTATTACTCATACTTTATATTATATTAAACCCATATATTAACTACTTATATAACTAATTAGCTTTGCGAATGCCCTGTGGGATCCTTTGTGCTGGCCTGCGACTGCGTTCGTTTGGCGTGTCCGTGTCCGTGTTTGTTTCTGTGTTTGTATCTGTGCTTCTGTTTGTATCTGTGTTTGTGTGTGTGTGTGTGTGTGTGTGTTTGTATCTGTGCTGTATTAGTGTGTGTGTGTGTGTGTGTGCTTCTTCTCGCAGAGACCAATTTAACAAACTGGGCAACATTTTGCGAAGGAACTTTCATAAACGCTGATAGCCAAACCGTACAGGGGGGTAGGTAGGTGTGTGTGTGTGTGTGTGTGTGTGTGGTAATATCTATAAATGTGTATCTCTATATGTTGAAGGAAGTGTGTGCTTCTATGTGTGTGGTGTGTGTGGATGGCTTTTATTGAAAAACGTAATAAGCCCATGCAGCAGTCAACGTACATATGTCGCGGGTTTCCTTTTGTATTGTCATTGGCGACGTAGTACTTCTTGTTGTTGTTGCTGCTGTTGTTGTTGTTGTTAATATTTTTGTTGTTGTTATTATTGTTGCTCTTGTTACTTGTTGTTGTTGTTGTTGTTGGGCAGCTTGGTGTCGTTTTATGTGTATGTTGCCCTTACGCGTGTGTGTAACAACTATTAGAAAAGAGCAGCAGCAGCAGCAGCAGCAGCAGCAGCCACAACAGGAGCAACAGGATTGCTTTAGCTGATGTCCTTTGGCTGACTTTTGAAGTTTCGCTGGACGTGTGGGCGGATGGGCCTTGTGCGATGCTTTTGGAGGACTCGCTGCCAGTCTAGCAAACGTTTATGATGTCCTGCATTCGTCCCTTTTAACAACGCATGTGTTTTTCGCTCTGCGGTATATGTCTAAGTGTGCGTGTGCGTGTGCGTGTGCGTGTGCCTGTCCATGTACTTGTCCTTGTGCTCGTGTTTGTGTGTTGTGTGTTGTGTGTTTGTGTTTGTGTGTACATTTATGTGTATACATTGGTGTGCACTCGTCTTTTGTTACAACGATTTTTGCGCAATTTCTTTTGTGCTTTGTGCTTTGTGCGGTGCTGCGGCTCTGCTGTCATAACTGTCGCCCTTTCAGTGTTGTTAAGGACGATGTGAACCAGGAACAGGACCTGGATGTGGACGTCCACGAGGACGTGGCTGCTTCTGTTGCTTCTGTTGTTGCTGCTGCTACTGAGCACATGCAATTAGTGCCAAATGCTTCCATATTTTTGCACAAACACATACCCTGAAAATGCACACACACACACCCGCACACACACACCACACACACACGCACACACACACACAAATGAGTACGCACACACTGAGGCACACAAACGCCCACACAGAATAAACGTTGGGTCTAGTCCACAGTTGACCACAGTTTTTCGAGCAGCGTGCAGCATTCACGGACATTACATCGCACCCAACTCTCTGCCTGCGTCCGTTTCCCTTTTGATCCTGCACCTTGCACCCTTCGACCCGCACCCGTTGGTGCGGCACAGTGCAAGCGGCAACTAACACCCAACAGCCATCCATACCATTCTGTCATTTTGCCATTCTTTCATGCTGTTACCCTGCCCGCACTTCATCCTGTCAACCCAATGCCCTAAGTATCCTTGCCTTGCAACCTGCAGCCATTCGGCACCACACAACCTCGCCACCTCCTCTCCGGCTCGCACCCACACCCACACCCAGTAACCGCAGCAATCGTCCATGGCTCGACAGGATGGCCAGCAAAAAATGAGCAACATTTTCCGTTTCATTGTTGCCGCCAGGCAGCAACAATAACAATAACAACGAACCTCTGATGTCCTTACACCTTGCAGTTTGTTATTTTTTTACCAAAAATCAAGATTCAGCCACGCGTCGATTACTCTCCAAGAGACTCTCCATTACGTTCGGTTACTCGCACCTTTTAACCCACATTTAAGTCACGGATGAACTAGTTCCGGAACGATTTTGAACTAAGCGTGAACTAAGATTATTGCATCCCAGCTTCCTAGGCTTCCACTAAGCTTCAGCTTAAAGCTAAAGGATTAAAACTGAACGCTAATTTGCATTAGGTAATATTTTCGATAAATGAATCAACCTATCGATAACATGCAACCGAAGTGGACAATCGATCGTTGGGGCTCGCTCTGAGCCGCAGGGTATGCGACAGTTCAATTGTTCTGGGGTCTTTGTGGGTCGTCGTGTCCGGATGGAAAGTGGCCGAAGCGCCAGGCGGTTGCCTATGTAAACGGCCGTAACATTCAGCACATATCTTACCAGTTAGTGTGTGCGTGTGTGTGTGAGTGTGTGTGTCTATATATATATACATATTTATATGTGTGTGTGTGTGTGTGTGTGTATTCATGTATGGTTAATTATACATTTTGCATGCCTGTGAATGCTTACGTTTTTGTATGCATGTGTGTGTGTAGATGTGTGTGTGTGTGTGTGCACATATCCGATTTCGTATGGCCGGTCGACCAACCATCGATAACAATATGCGTTCGAATATGCGAATATTTTACTCTCCTTTTTTGGGGACGCCTTTTGTTGCATGCAACGCCGTTCACTTCATAATTTTGTAGCTATTTTTAGGCTTTTGCCGCAGGAAGTGCGCGCTACACTCGCCCCTGACAATGCCTGGGGTCCTGTTCAGTGGCCCAGTTATCTATTGTTAACTATTGTAAATAGCCAGCTCCACACACACACACACACACATACATTCTCTGCACTTCAATATTTTGCTTGCTATTTATTATTTTTCCACATTTTCATAGCTTTTCAAAGGCTTCTTTTGCGTCCTTGATAGACAGCAGAATATAATATATTAAGGAGCAGTCAATTGATGGGAAAAGCTGCAAAAATTCAATTGCCAAAAAAGGACAACAAGACAAATCCCAAATTCTATTGGTGTCTAGTTTTTTTTTTTTTTGGATTTTTTCGGTGACTCAAGATTTTAATTCCAGGATCAGATATAAGAAATACTTTGGGTGTTTGAGAGAAAGGACTTGATTGATTCCCAAGTTACAATGAAAGGACGTGTGTAATACTCCCATAAGTTGATTCGCCATTTCGCCAGTGAAATTGTGCCCAATCTTTATCCACATCCTGCGAAGGAGCAATATTTCAATTTTTCGCAGCCTAAATTACATTTTATCTTCGGATATTATTTGTCCAGTCATATTATTTATGCGGGCTGCCCGTTCGGATTCCTCAATTTGTTTGTGTTTTCACGGTCTAGCTTGGGCTTAGCTAAGGACATGTGCCGTATATCCTGTTGCTCCTGCTCCCAATCTAATCCATGCAGGGTCAAAATCGCATCGCATCGCAGCGAAGTGCAATGCATCGCATCATTTGACCAACCACCACCAATAGCAAAAGCAACAACAACAACAACAACAACAAGGATAACAACAACAAAAACAAGAACAACAACAACAACAAGAACAACAGCCATCACCTCATTCCAATGTCTTTTCAACGTTCTGCCTGGTGCATCATTTATCATGTGAAATGCAGCAGACACAAACAGCCAATCGGACCAGCCCCAGGACTGGCAATGGCCCAGCCAGGACCTGTCCATGGAAACGAGGAAACGAGCACAGACTCGGGCTTGAAATCGGAAAGTGTTACCCCTAGACTATTTAGACCGACAGCTGCACTAGATGTTGCCTGACCATGGCCGTGGCTTTGGCTATGGCTATGGCTTTGGCTATGGCAATGGCTTTGGCTTTGGCTTTGGCTTTGGCCCCATAAAAACAAGTGCAAATGCAATTTGAAAACAACATTGAGTCTGGATGAAGGAGGGGGGAAGGTGGCAGGAGGGTGGGTTAAAGGAGTGAGAGAGATTGGTTGCAGGGATGCGACTTGCCAGTTGAATATGGGCTTAACGGTATTTGGTAATTAATAGGCCATATAATGAACGATATGAGTGTGTCTACTGGCCACTTAACCCACCCTCCACTCCGCCTCCCTCCTCCCTGCCCACCAGCCCCCTTTCCATTCACCACACCCACAAAGCACTCACTGCCTTCCGAGGCTTTTATGATTTAAATTGTGCGCCAGAAATAAAATAATAACTCCGGGCACTTGACAAACAAATAAATTAATTGAGCGGCGCCCACACTCGCACCCACCCACACACACACACACACACACCCACACACACGCACATTCATATTCATTCATATTCTTTCTCTTTCGTACACATACTTATACCATCTCTTTTACCCGTCAGAGGAAAGCACTGAGAAAGAATTATGAAGTGATAGAAATCCAAACTATGAACCGAGCAACTCTGTCCTTTGGCCTCATCCACTGGCGAATTCCACAGACCCGCATGCATTCAGCAAATTTAATTGAACGACCGCAGCGGGTGCTCCGGGATGGCTGGGCACACACACACAGAGAGGGAGGGAGAGAGAGAGGGGGGGTGGGGCCAAAAGGATCAGACAACTATTAGCAGGATGTGTGGATGGAGATGGGCTAGCAATTGAACATACTTTCTACATGGTTTGGGGTTAAGTATATACGAATATTTATATGCATTTCTGCACTTGTGTGAGTGTGTGTGTGTGTGTGTGTGTGTGTGTGTGGGTGTGGGGTGTGTATCGCTGTATAACTGCATTCCACATGGCATAAAAGGCGACTTTTTATTGCGGAAAATATTTTCAAATGCAGCTGTTGCAAAATTATTTATTTGGACTCGGTCCGTTCATGTTGCTCGAGTATTACGTGCCATGTCCATAAGTCAGATAAATAAATCATTCGAATATAAATAAATATGCATAGATACAGAGCACAAATGGAGTCAATCGCATTATAATGGCCATCCTCAGGACTCACAGCAGAGCAGAGCGAAGATGAAAGGGATTTGAGACTTTATTTGATCTTGAGTCTGACTAAGGCTTAAGTAGGGCAGAGGCAGCCAAGCTTCTACATGTTTAAATAAATTATTTAAATTAAATTAAAATTTTAAAATAAAATAAAGAATGGAATCAGAATGTATATATGGGTATATATCAATATGGCATGGCAATTAGGATTAATTGAATTAAATAATTATTCTGGCTGCCTCCTCAGGAGGAGACTTGATTTTATCTTCAGTCTGACTGAAGTCTAAGAAGGAAAGAGAATTTCCAGCTTCTACATATTTAAATAAATTATTTAAAAAAAATATTAAAATTTTAAAATAAAATAAAGAATGGAATCAAAACATATATATGGGTATATATCAATATGGCATGGCAATTAGGATTAATTGAATTAAATAATTATTCTGGCTGCCTCCTCAGGAGGAGACTTGATTTTATCTTCAGTCTGACTGAAGTCTAAGAAGAGAAGAGGATTTCCAGCTTCTACATATTTAAATTAGTTATTTAAAAAATATTAAAATTTAAAAATAAAATAAAGAACGGAATCAGAATGTATATATGGGTATATATCAATATGGCATGGCAATTAGGATTAATTGAATTAAATAATTATTCTGGCTGCCTCCTCAGGAGGAGACTTGATTTTATCTTCAGTCTGACTGAAGTCTAAGAAGGGTAGAGGATTTTCAGCTTCTACATATTTAAATAAATTTTTTAAAAAATATTAAAATTTAAAAATAAAATAAAGAACGGAATCAGAATGTATATATGGGTATATATCAATATGGCATGGCAATTAGGATTAATTGAATTAAATAATTATTCCAGCTGCCTCATGAGGAGAAGACTTCATTTCATCTTCAGTTCAACTGAAGTCTAAGTAGGGAAGAGGATTTCCAGCTTCTACATATTTAAATTAGTTATTTAAAAAATATTAAAATTTAAAAATAAAATAAAGAACGGAATCAGAATGTATATATGGGTATATATCAATATGGCATGGCAATTAGGATTAATTGAATTAAATAATTATTCCGGCTGCCAATTAAATCGGGGCTCACATCTGTTATTTTCATAGTGTTCAGTTTTTGATGAAATTAGAGAGTTTCCATTTCAGTTTTGGGTCATAAAATGATTATAAATAAATCCGAATTTTGGCTTATTTTCAAATGTTTAACCCGCCCCTTCCCCGCCCAACAATAATAATAATATCTACACTGTTGGGGTAGTTATACGGTATAAGGGGTTGAGCAAGGGTTGTTTATGGCCCTGACATTGGGCTGTTCAATGCACCTGCGTTTCCATTTTATAGTTTCCTTTTTTTTTTTTTTTTGGAATAAAAGGAAGTCTGCTCAGAGTAAAGCCTGAATATAGAATATCGAACAATAAGAATCTGATACAATCGAAATTAATTTAATATATTCTTTTAATTTAATTAATAGTTTAATTTATAATTAATAAACTAATAATCCAATCAGAGTTTATGTCTCAGGCCCGTCGAGTCCTTTGAATATTGTTTGACGCATTAAAATCAAGTTCAAATTAAATGAAACACTCAATAGAAATTTAATTACTTTTGCCCCTCCCCCTCCCCACCCACACACACCCCTATCCAACCCACCTCTTAAGGGTATTATATAAATTTCGCTTAGCATCGTTTGGGCTCTTAAAATTATGACTGCGAATAAAATCAAAATATTGCCGACTTTTAAGTTATTTAATAGTTTTGTCATAAAACCGAAACACTTAACTCAAATCAAACACACACTACACATTACACACCCACACACACACCCACACACACACTCGCACACACACACACACTCCAATTTATAGTCAAGTATAATGAGCCTCAGATTTGGCTAGGCTCAAAAGGCGATACCAGTTTTGAGGTTTCGAGGTTTTCGAGGGTTTTATTGGGGTCTTATCGGGGGTTTATACTGTGGCCGCACATAAAGCGCGCCCCAGCGCCGACGCCTTAATGTATGCTTTTAATTAATAAGTGAATAAGCGTGCGCATTTATATTGTTGCATTTCGACACCCTCTAATTTCGGCCTTCCAACTACAACAAAATCCTCTCATATCCCGCCCACCCCTTCATCCCCGCTCCCTTGCGATCAATTGGCGTTTGCGGAGTTCTTAGCGATTTTCATTTATTGGGCAAACATTTGCAGCCATGTGGTGCACAGAGTGTGCGCATGTGTGTGTCTGTGTGTGTGTGGGTGGGTGTTTGTGATGATTGTGTGTGTATGCCAATAAACCCATCAAATGTTTGTAAATTAATTTTGTGCTCATCAGCGCTGTTGTTATTGGCATTTAATGCGCATTTATGCTGCCTTTTTCCTTTTCGATTTTCCACCAGCTTTTCCTTTGCCATTGATGACTTTAATCATTTGCGCCATATGCGCAGGCAAAAGTTGACGTCATGGAGTGTCTATGCCCCTGCCCCCTCAAAAATGTATATTCTGTATTTGCATTGCATGGTCCATGGATTGAGATAGATGACCTATCAATCAAACTACACACCCTTTTCGATCCTTCGACCATTGATTAAACTCCGACTCAAACGGGAGTTAACTTTTGCCCGCACATTGAAAATGAAGAAAATGGAAAATATGAGAAAAATGGGGAAAATGGAAAATATGAGGAAAATGAGGCAAAAGGAAAAACTATTCGTGGCCAATAAAATTCAAAGTCCAACATCAAATTGACGGCCATCGAATAAATGCAAATTAATTCAATATTTTTAATAATTATAAAAATTTGGAAAATATTAAAAAAAAATTAAAAAAAAATAAAATGAAAAAAAAAATTTTTTTATTAATGTGACTTGCCTGAAAATAAAGCTGAATTTAGGATAATCTCCTTTTGTTTCGATTTTAGTCCTTTTCACTTGTTTTGGTGTTTTGAAGATATTTGGATTCCGAGCTGATTTTGGTGTCCTTCAGGAATATCCTTTTATTTTTTATTTTTTTATTTTTATTATTTATTTTTCAAATTAAAATCGTTGAGTTTCCGAATCAAGGACCTAAAAAGAATGAAATTGAATGATGAAACAAGAAACTGTAGGGGATTTGTACAAGAGTCCTTGATCACATACGAACCAGAACAGTAATGAAATATGGAACAAGCTAAACTAATGAAAGGATATGTGAAGTTAGATCCTAATTTAACTGTCACCTCTGACTATTCTTAATCTTATCCTGGCAGTTGCTTTTCCATTACGATCATTTTTCTACATATGTGTCCTTTTTGATTCTTGATTAAGTCCAGAGCAATTAGGAGATGCCTCCTACTCCCTCGCCCGCTCCTTTTTCCCGCTCTTACATATTCTCATTCTTTCTACATCTCCCTCTACCTCTCTCTCTTTCTTTAGGGAATAAGAGATATTCTGTCCCTTCTTTTAACATCTCTCTCTCTTCCCCTCTCTTTTTCTCTATCTCTACACAACTCTTTCTACCCTTCTCTCTTTCTCTTTCTCTTATTCTGTCCCTTCTTTCTACATCCCTCTCTCCTCCTCTCTCTCATTCTGTCCTTTCTTTCTACATCACTCTCTTCGCCTTCCATTTTCTCTATCTCCAATTCTGTCTCTTTTTTAATCATCTCTCTCTTTCTCTATCTCCAATTCTGTCACTTCTTTTCACATCTCTCTCTCTCTCTCTTCCCCCCACTCTATTCCTATTTCTCATTCTGTCATTTCATTCTACAATCTTCTCTCTTTCCCTTTCTTTCTACATCACTCTCTTCGCCTCCCATTTTCTCTATCTCCAATTCTGTCCCTTCTTTCCACATCTCGCTCTCTCTCTCTCTCTCGCTTCCCCCACTCTTTTCCTATTTCTCATTCGGTCCCTTCTTTCTACATCCCCTCTTTTTCCCTCTCTCATTCTTTACCTTCTTTCTACATCTCTCTCTTCCTCTCTCTCTTTCTCTATCTCCAATTCTGTCCCTTCTTTCCTCATCTCTCTCTCTCTCTTCCTCTCTCTCTCTTTTCCTATCTCCAATTCTGTCTCTTCTTTCCACATCTCTATCTTCCTCTTCCTATATTATTTTCTCACTCTGTCCTCTCTTCCTTTCTCTCTTACAAACTTCCTCTCTCTCACACACTTTCTCTCTCTTTCTCCCTCCGCCTGTTCTGTCACTCTATGCATCTGTCAGAGTCTGTTTCATCATCAGCTCTCCAGCTGAGTGACTGCTGCTCTTCCTGCCGCCTGATGATTATAATGACGATGATGATGTATCATTAGGTTGGCTAATTTTAATTACACTAGCGCCTAAATTGCTGCTATCATTTTTAATAATATGCCATCTCCGCCTCTCACTTTCTCTCTCTGTCTCTGTCTCTGTCTTTGTTTTTCCTCTACGGCGTTGGCTTTATATGTGAGTGATTGTACGTAAGTATGTGTATATACATATATGTATGTATGTGTGCGTGTATTAACTTTTGCACTGGCAGCAGAAGTAGAAGCAGAAGTAGAAGCAGAAGCAGCAGCAGCAGCAGCAGCAGCAGATGTTGCGATGTCCTGGAACTCGTCCTTTCTCGTTTGGCCTGCCTGTCGCTTTCTTCTCCTCTATGGCAACCGGCAAGGCCCAGCACAAAGCCAACAAATTATGCACTTACACTCACACACACACACACACATACTTATAGACATACACACACACACACACACACACACACACACACTTATGCATATACAAATGTGGCGCTGTTTGAGTTATGTAGTATGTGCACTGCCAGGGCACTTGATTTTTTTTGTTCCTTGGAGGCACAGTGTTGCCTGCCGCTGCGAGTCTCTTTCCCCCCCGCTGCCACAGTGTCCTGCGCTCCTGCCTGACTTGGCTGTCTGACGGCTTGGTTGGTTGCTTGGTTGGTTGGTTGGTTGGTTGGCTGGCTGGCTGGCTGGCTGACATCTTCTTACTCCATTTGGGCGCGCTGTCGTGTTAATTTAGCGCGAAATATTTGACAAGATGACGCGCTGCCTCGTTGGCTCCCAGGACCGACTCCAACTCCAACTCCAGCTCCAGCTCCGGCTGCGTTTCTTGCCATCGTCCCCATCATCTCAGTTGCCTTCACCATTCACCATTTTCCTTTCGAGACATGCAACGTCTGCTGTGTAATGATCGAACAGCGTTGGAGGATACGAAAACGTCTGTCCCTGTATCCTTGTACATACACACATAAATGTATATATATATGTATATATGAATGGATGTGTATATAGAAAATCGTTTACATATATATATAATATATTTAAGTTGAGTGCAACAGACACTCATATCGATTTGTAAGTTGCCACACACTCAACTGTCATTCGATAGCGTCCTGTCAAACGCTCTGGCATCCTTTAAGCTGTTCCCGCCCAGCATGTGATTGAGCTGTGCGCTCTTTAAGTGATTCGATCTCCAGCTAATTCACAAACAATCCACACTAAAAGCCACAAGCGATTTATGACATGGACAATATTGCATATGCTGCCTGGAATTCAATTCAACGCCCACATCCTCCTTCACAGCCACATCCTCATCCCCAACCTCATCCTCATCCTCATCCTCATCCTTACATTCACTCCCTGCTATCAATGACAATCGATGTTTGGGCACGCACAGTGGGCTCTGTTTACGAAGAATAGATGAAGACATTGATTAATACCATTGCTGGAATAGTGAACCACTGGAAAAACTCACGAACTAGTTCACAACCTTTACTCCTTAAAACTAACAAAGTTTTTCCCAAGGAAATATTTCTTTGGGTGCCATAAATCGGTTTCAAATCAGGACACTGGAAAGCGGCCTGCACTCAGGATGGGCCACTCTAATAACCGTTAGTTGACACTAAGCGCCCGCCCAGCCACAAATTGAGCATCCCTGGAGCCGCAGGGGCAATCGTACCAACCATCGGCTCAACAGATCCAACAGCCATCGGCAGACAGAGTCATTTATAAAATTTTCAGTAGAACGTGTTAAATGGCGTCAATATTAAAAGTTCAAATATGACGCTGACGGGGAGGTTGCCTAGGAGTAGTAGTAGAGGGGGGATCAAAATACTTGAGGTTGGGCATGGTGATGGCGACGACAACAAAAATGAAGATGGCGATGGGCGATGGCTGATGGGTGATGGGTGGACGGAGGATGGAGAGTGGAGGATGGAGAGTGGAAGATGGAGAGTGGAGGATGGAGTAAGGGAATGGCGATAGACGTAGACAGAGAGCGAATCAACAAACGTTGGAGCTATTATCGTTGTCGCAACATGACACATACATACACGCACACACATACACTCACATTTCTCTGTGTGTGTGTGTGTGTGTGTGTGTGGGTCTGCGTTGTTGCTCATCATCTTTTGGCATTAGCAAGTGCTTGGCGGCAACTTCCAACTTCTAATGGCGGCATTATGCAGCCACCCGGTTCACCCCATCACCCACCCAACGACACACATATACATATATATTCATACAGACATCTCACCTCTCTCCCTACACCCCCCCGCACGACCGTTAACAATCGTTGAACGTTGTCGTCGTCTCTCGTCCAAAATGAAAATGAAACTGTTGCAAAATCCCCATAAAACGGCCAAAAAGCTTTTGTAAATGACGCCAACAGCTGTCGATAGCAAAGCAGACAACGTCGCCCGTTGCCACCACCCATCCTCCTATCCTCCTATTCTACCATCCCCGCTGAACAAAACAAACTCACACACACACACACACACACACACGCGTAGTGACAATCCCCCATCCTAAGACATCTATTATCCATATGTGTGACTGTGTATGTGCGTGTGGTTGTACATGTATATATGTGTGTACATGTACATGAGTGTATAAGTATGAGTGAGTAGATGTGTGTGTGTGAGTGTGTATGTGTGTATGTGTCATGTGCTTGTCCTGGCGTTTTGGCGCGTTTTAATAAAGCGACAATGACATTTTATGAATTTTCCACTTTGTTCTTGCCTTCGTAGCATGGCCAGGTCCATGCTATGCCACGCCCACACCCACGCCCAAGCGCACGCCTACACTTCACGGTTTGGTCGTGGCCGTGGCCCCCCTGGTTGTATACATTCCGCCCATAGCTGAATTACAAACGGCGTCCATTGTTTGTTTGTTTGCTTTGAGCCACAACGCAGTTGACTGGCTCCAGTTCCAGTTCCAGTTACGGTTCCAGTTCCAGCTTCATCTTCGAGTTGAACTCCAATTGCGACTCCAATTTCTGCCATGCCATCGGCTTTAAATGAATTGTCATTATCTATGTGTGTGTGTGTGTGTGTGTGTGTCTCTATGCCTGCCTCCCTTTGTCTGTTTATATATGTATATATATATGTGTGTGTGTGTGTGCATTTATATTGGCTGGTGTTGCACAAAGGTGTGTTCCAGTCGTCTTTGATATCCGATTTCATTTATAATTAGCTGCAAAGTTTACGGTTGCCATACCTTTGCTTGCGGTTGGCGTGGCCGGGGCCAAGTAATTTAGTGTCACTTGGGGGGAGGTGTAAGGCCTCCCGCTGCTGCTGCTGCTGCTGCTTCTCCTGTTGCTTTGTCACCGTCTCACATAGCACTCACTGGACACCCAGCAATGCCGCAATTAAAGACGCCACAAGCAGCAGCACACACACACTCACACACACACAGAGAGCGCACAACCAAGAATTATCTGAAATTGGGGGAGACAATTTTGTAGATGGCAGAGAGACAAAATTTAATGGCAAGCCTGAGGATAATTAAATTTTTATATTTAATGAATAATTTGCCAAGCTTTAAGCGCACACTTGAGTTATTCATGCACTCTCCATTGGCCACGCCCCCCACCGCCACCTTCCATCGCATCGTATCGATGCCTTTGCGACAGCCTCTTGATAAATGCAAGAAATTTCATCGAGTTAAAGTTTTCGAAATATTTTGCTTATAGAAAATTCTTTTACCTGCAGCCCGCTGGCCCACTCCTAGTCCTGGCTAGGGCTAGGATATGGCAAGTCCTTTCGTGTTGGAAGTCAGCTAACCAAAAATGCCAAGAACCACAGATTCCTTGCCGGGAAAAGCTTCTCAATTGTGACACAAAATACCCAAGGGATCAGATCCATAAACTAGTCAAGTGTTTCAATCCTTAATCCTTAATTCAATTATCCTTAAAATATAAAATATAAAAAAAAATAAAAATTGATTATTTTACTTACAGCGGCTTAAACTTCCATTAACTTCACTTGAGTAGCTCAGCAATTGCCGAATGTCCTTACACATCGACTTGGTATTTTCTTAATGTAAGCAATGATCAAGGATACTTTGTATATTTGCAATACATACACACGTTTTATGTGTGTCCATGACTGGACGCTGTAGTCCTTTTATTTAAAATGTCATTGGCCGACAAGTTGAAGTCAAGTGGAAGGAATTTTGAAACTTGCGGCTCTCCACCCACGACCCAACCGCCGGCCAAATTAACAGCTAATTACGTGCGAATGCCAAATAGCAGGGAATTTTAAATGGGGAGCCAGGGGTCCTTTGACGTCTCGTCTGCTTGGCAGGACAAAATGGGTGGCAGTCTATAAAAAAAAATGGATTTTAATAAACAAATAAAAAACTTTTTCAGCTGAGAGAATGACTAGAGGATACTCTATACCTTATGTTCTGTGTGGGAATGTCCTTGCATCTATAAAAAAAAAAAAAACAATAAAATATAAATGAAATTTATAGAAATACAAATAAAAAGGGTATCAAACGAAAGGAACAAAGAAAATCGCTCTGTGGACACGTAGCTTTCGACTGCGAAACAAAAACGAAAACAAAAACAAAAACGTCAAACATTATTTGAATACAAAATGTCCTTGAAAAGGGTTGCCAGCATATGCTGAGTCTCAATCCTCTTCCTGTGCCTGCTCATCTTGTCTATAGCGCCCAAGTGACAAAAGTGACAAATTAGTCGATGTCGGGGTCACTAAAAGCGTTATGACTGCAAAGGACGACCGCAACCCTTGTCCCGCCAGACATTAGCCGGATAGGGGGGTATTGGGGTTGGGTTTCGGGCGTGAATGGGCTTACTGCAGGATCTATCGCAAGTACACTTCTTTTTTTTTTGTAAGATACAAAAACAGAACAAAAAATCAACGCCAAGTGTGGGTTAAGCTTTGGGCGGGGTCAACGGTGTCGAACGCCGCCAACGCAATTAAAATTCAAGGAGCAAAATGCATTTGCCACGCTCACGCACAGAGCGTGGCAGCCGTCGCTGAGTGCTGATGTCCAGATGAGGGCGGCGGCAAGCGGGCGGTCCTTGGATACGGGAGGATTCCGGTTATACGACTCTCGAGATTGTAATTCAAATTGTGTTGGGCACCTCCCCTCCGCCTCCGCCTCCGCCACCGCCCATAAGCCATCCATAAGAAGGCAGACCGCAAATCGCACACGTAGCATATGCAGACTTTTTATACCTTGCGCTTAATTACATGCTAAATTGTGCGACACAAATAACGAGGCATTAGAAGTGGCCCAGCAAAAAGCCAAACACACTCACCGGTTGGCCAAAGGATGCTTCCACTTTTTACTCCATCCTTTTGTCAGGAGGCAGCAGCTTCGGCATCGGCATCGGCACGTGGTGGAATAGAAGCCGAGGCGGCATCTCTCATCTCTGCCATTTGTCCTGGCCATTTGCATGCAGTGCATCTTATCGGCTGGCAAATTAACGCCCAGATGTCTAGCATTTGCCACATTTGCATTCCGGATATCTCTGCATCACATGTGGATGCCACATACCCTGCTAATGACCAACAAGAATATACAGTCCCTCCTCCAACTCCTCCCCCTTCTCCTTGTTGTTGTTGTTCTTGCCTCGTTGCTTGCTGCGGCAGCAACTTTAATTACTTATCCAAGTCCATTTGGCCATCCAAAAGGATTCCATGATTCGAAATTCGAATGCGCACACAAGGACAATCCAAATCACAAGCAATTTCTATAATTTAATTGAAAACAATCAAAATAAGCTTCAAGCGCAATTTAAGAACTTCTTCTTCTTCTTCCGCCATTTTTAAGTTGCCATTCACAAAAGGCGCGGGCTGAGCACGTGGTATTTTTTGTTTTTGTCTTTTTGACAGTTCAAATGACAGTTGAAAAATTTAAAAAAAAAAATCAAAATTTTTAATTTTCAACAATTTTCAAGTCATTGTTAAATTATTTACTTAAGTATAAAAAATAAACCCATTTATTAAATTTAACTGCATTTTTTTTCCCATTCGCTGCCCCTGACATATCGATAGAAGCCAATCAAAAATTTCAAAATTAACGGTTGAATTTTAGAAGCTTAGCTCTTCAAATGATGGTCTTTGTTTATTAATAAGCCCCTTAGTTGCCATAAAGTGCCCCTGCATCTCCATTGGTGCCGTGGAGCCGTAGAGTTGCAGGAGGAGGAGGAGGAGGAGGAGGGCAGTTACAAATGTACCGAAAGATACGGAATTTCAACTCAAGGGGTGCCAAAGGCAGCCAGAAATAATGAACTCCAAATGAAGTAAAACAAAAAGGAGCACACAATATTAATTATTCATATTTCATTAGTAAGCGCACTCACCGAACGTCTGGCAGTAAGTATAGTGGGTTGTTGGCGAGGAGGGGGGTGTCGGCATTGAAGTCAAAGAAAGGCGTGTCCCATATAAAATTTATAAAAATCAAAGTAATGGTGCCAGAGCGCGGGCCAGGGGAGATGCGAACGAAATTGCAAAAACAAAGGAGAGAATGAGAATGAGGGGGAGGGGGGGGAGCAGAAGGAGGTTAGGTTGAACGGTGAATGGTGGCCAGGACTAACAAGTAAGTCCCTGTTTGCAGCTACCCGCTGACAGGTACCAAAGTACCTGTATGGAAGACATCATCATTTAACCTGCGACCCTTGAAGCAAACGTTTTGGGGTCGCGACGCATTGACGAATGGAGTGCGTACACATTTTTGCCTAAAAGGGCAAAAGGCCAAGAAGCCGAGATGCCAAGAAGCCAAGAAGCCAAGAGGCCAAAAGGCCAGGCGCCATTAAAAATGCACACGCAATCAGAAAATGTTTCATAAAGGCTCTGAAAGGCTGTTACCAGTTAGCAGCATCTTCAATCCAGTTGATGGATCAACGGCATCCAGATAAGACAGTAGCCGGGGTAATGAGCCAGTTGACGTCGACGCCTTAGTCATCACCATCACCATCAACTTTTCTTTTCCCTTTCCTTCTCCTTTCTCCTTTTCCCTTGCCATCTCCACTTTCTTTTTTTTTTTTTTTACTTTCCTTCCTTATTTTTAAGCCTTTGAGCTGAAGCGCCGTCAACGTCGCCGTCGTTGTTGACGGCAATTTATAATTTGTTTGGGCCTTCAGCGGGAATCCAAAGCAATTACCGGGCTGAAGGTGCACTTGCCAGTTACCAGTTGCCAGTTGCCAGTTCAATCCACGCTCGTGTCCAACACCTACACAGCCAAGTAATTCAAATGGACTTGACTTGAGGCGACCTTTTGTCCGCCCCAGCGTCTTATCAGGTTCACTTAGTGGGTCAACTTTGTCTCGTCTCAGTGATTTATGGCGCCCTTTTCCTGGCACGTCCACGCCGTAAAAACAGACGCCTCGCATGGAAGCTTCCAGAACTCATGCATGTGTGGAAGAAGCCCGTTCGTTTGGCTGCCGTCGACGGACAAAGGACAAACGGGCCCCAAAAGCCAATTAAAATTCCCAGATTTTTAGATATTGTGTACGAGGAGTCCCGATATCAAATCAAATAATTAATTCCCATATAATTTTAAATATTTAATTTTATTTTAATTTATTTCATATATCCTTAGCTCAATTTGAGCAACCAACAAAAAAAAAAAAAAAATGAGTTTATTTATTCATCAGTTTCTGGAACTGTTATAACCTCAAATTCAACACGGTCAGCCTCACAGTCCAGACGCAGCAAACACTTGACCTCCTTTATAACCTCCAGCCATGCGGGCTCGGCGCTCTTCTCTTTGACGGTGGTACCGGTGCGACGCTTCCGGATGTTTCGGCATGGCGGAGTTATGCCGTGAGGCCACAGAAACTTCGAGCTAACCCCAAAAAATAGTTCACTGTCATCGTCTCTACATAAGGCTGTTGTTGCTGTATCCACCTCGCTCTTCTTATCAAGTATTTGCGGAAGCTCGGTTGGCGAATCCTTGGGATCATTTGGGCTCTCCAGCGAGTCCTTACTACAGATCAACATTTGGCATATATCTGCCGTCTTGTATAGATTCAACTTGTCAACGCTTTTGTAGCTCTCAATTATGGTTGGCAAGTTCACGAGCTTTGTGTTCAGCACATGGTCGTCCATGCGGACTCTACCGTACCGGGAATACCCAAAGAACTCAATGGACATTTTCTTGTATATGTCTCCATTTTGAATGGACTTGTGCACAAGCTTTGCCATATCCTATTGAAAAGAAAAAAAAAAAAAGTTAAAAAAAAATATTTTTTTTTTAGCGTTTTTTAATCGCTGATCGCTGATTTTCATACCTCGGGAAATCGGATTAGGAATTGGCTCTCCAACTTTTCATCTTCATCAGCCACCGGCTCCTGAATTTTCCTGGCCCTAGGCATTTTTGGATTTTAGATTTTGCAACCGACAAGCTGGAATTGCAAAGAAAGAATGAGCTTGCCGGTAACAGGAAATGCTTAAGTATCATTTCCATGTATCGATACTTTGCTTAGACATCTATAAATCGATGCTTTTCTCCCCGATCTACGATTTTAATCGGAGTTACAAATTCAATTGCAGTCTGGGAATTTGTTATTATTTTTTTTTATTTATCTCTAATTTATTTGGTATTTATTATTATTTATTCAATATTTATGTGAATCCAAAATCCAAAACTCTCAATAGAATGAAGCGTCATTTATTTGTTTAAAAAACAAAAAGTTCAAGTTATTCGATGCTTTTAATATTCCATTGCGTATTTCCGCGCGAATATATTCCATTTTTAATAACAAAAAACTTTATAAAAATTTTATAAATAAAAGGCAAGAGTAACGCCGCCAGAGGCAGCAGCAAAAATCAAGTCAGACTTTTTGAATAGCTCGGAGTCCACTCGGAATACCCTCTATATATGATTCAGATGATTCAAGCTGTGAAGCAGCTTTATTTCCTTATCCTTTCAAAATATTCCTGATGGGGTCACATTTTTTATTACTTTTAATTCAAAAAAAAAAAAAAAAAATGATTTATATTTTTAAATATTCCTAGAGATGACCTACAATTTCAGTTATTAAAAATACTAAAAATAACTTTTAGTATTTATATAAAATTATGTTTTTCTATGAAGAAGAAGAATATGTAATCTGAAGTATAGCCAAGGGCCTCCTATTGGATGCGTGTGCCACCCAAATTAATATTAAATACGAGGTATTCAAATCCATGGCCAGAATCATCGTCCATCGGCAAGGGGAGAGCTCAAAAGTCAAAGTAAACAAGCGAAGAGTAGAGCAGGGCAGAGCAGAGCAGGGCAGGGCACAAGGAGCTGTGGGCAGGTTCAGGATTTCTAGAGCTGCCAAATGGGATACACAACGGAGGCTGCAGACCCAAGACAGCGACAGGGGTCTGAGGTCTGAGGTCCTGCGGAAAGTTACACGATGGACCCAACCGAGTGGTTGGGCCAAAAAACAATTGAAATGTGAATATTAAATAAACAAGTACAAGATTTTTCTGCTATTATTTTTTTTTCCCCCCGTTTTTATTATTATTATTATTATTATATTTCTTTATTTTGATTTTTTTTTTTTTTTATTTTTTATGTTACTATTGGGCCACACTGTGTGCAGGTGTCGTCCGTACCGCCTTCAATCTGAACGCTGGGCTCCAGAGCTGCCGCCGAGTGGCAACTCCCTGCGGCGTCATTGTGTGCATTGCACGAGGCAACAAAATAAACCGTTTGATGGCATCCAAATGAAACGTTGGCCGTAGCTGATGGATGTTGTGCTCCACGTAAGTAAATCCTTTGAGGTTTCCACCCATATTCATAGATTGGCAATCAGTTGCCCAGAAATTTATGAAAACTTGATTGAATTGTTTTTTGATCTCGTCGAGCGGCTGTTTATGTTGGGGCTGCACTTAAAGGGTTAAACAAGTTGATTCCTTGAATTCCCAACAACTTCAGACCAAAAGGAGGTAATTACCAGAGGAACTTCTATTAAGAAGATCCTCACACTTTACACTTTAATAAATAACAAGGAATTTTAAAGCCGAAACGTCGAGCTTTAAGCTGATGACTGGAAAAATTTATCAAACGCATCTGAGGTCCTGAAATACTGGCTATTACTGCCTTTGTCCTTAGGTTGATTATTGTATATAGATTAATAATTAGGTGTTGATGGAGTTTGATTAGAAGCCAAGTTTTTAAACATTTTAAATTTATTGATATTTTATTTAGATATATGGCTTAAAGGCGGTTTTTCCTTTTAATTGGCTCCTTCCTTTTTAGCTGTAAACTTGCGTTAATCCTAGCCTTTTAATTTATATTAAATTTGCTTCTGCTCAGCTTCGATATTCCTTTAAGCATAAGTGACTTGGACTTTCAGTCAGATTATGTTTAAGCCACAGTGAGGACTCTGAAGAGCCTCAAGCAAATTGGCTTGAAAAAATTAGGTTCACATATAATCCTTTACGTAGAAGCTCGCATACGCGCATGTAGTTAGTTTTGGTCCTGGTCAGATTATGTGATGTGGTTGTGTGTGTGGAATATGTGTATATGTGTGTATTATGTGTGTGACTGCATGCGACGAGGCACATTAATTAAATAAAAATTGATTTTCAAGCGTCTGAAATCCAATCAACGACCGAACCAACTCGAAGTAGGGACAACGAGTGGCGAGCACATTAAGCTATGTCCTGGATCAGCGCATCAGGCTTGTACCCTTACAGCAGTCGCAACATTGAAACATCCCAACATCTCCCTACCACCTACCCCACTTCCACCACTTCCCCCCAATCCCATCCCATTCATCCAGGCCAGAGCTGCTGCAGTCTTGCCCCTTTTTGCCTTTTTTCCACAGTCCATGCAACTCTTGTTGTCAAATAAAGTTAACAAAGTTTACGTTTTTTGCACTCGCTTGACATTTTATTTAAACTTTATTTCCTTGTGCCTTTCTTTATTTTTATTTTTATTTTATTTTATTTTATTTTATTTTTTATTCTTTTGCTTTTTTTTTATTTTTTTCCTTGTTTTATCGTATGCATAAGTACATAATGTGGTTATGTGCAGCGTTCTGGTATTTTATGGTATTCCCTCCGCATTGTACATAGTGCCACATGCCACATGCCACATGCCACATGCCACATGCCAGATGCGTTTGTATCGCCTTTATCCATTGGCTATCCAGTCGCGGCAATGAGTTTAATGTGCGCTGTCACTTTTTGGCCGTATTTAAACCACAGCAAGTCATCAGGCAAATTGAATTTTCAACGTATGGTCGAACTCGAGCATACACCCTCACACACACACACACACACACACACACACACATGTGTATATTTATATATATATTTTTATATATTGTATAACAATGCCCATAGCTTGATCCAAGTTTAAAGTCCTACTTCTTCTTTATATATAAGCTGTTAACCAACTGACTCCGCCGTCACTATCCTTCCCATTCCATTCCATCTTTTCATTCTTTCCCTTCGATGTCCTGTCATGCCCTTGCCTTGCCCAGCGCCATTTGCCGTTGGACTCCTTCGTTTCTCGTTACAAAATTACCCACGATAAAAATTGAATTACTTCGTCGACGGCATCGCATTCTAGTCCTTGGGTTTGCCTTCTGGTCATGTTCAGGTCTTGTTCCAGGTCCTGGTACTGTTCTATGTTCTGGTTCTGCTTCTAGTCCTGGTCCCAGTTCCACTCCCGATGTTGCCTGATGCTGGTGCTGGTACTGGTACTGTTGCTGATGCTGTTGCTGATGCTTTTGCTGGTCGAGGTTCTGGTCCAACTCCTTGTCCCGGTCGTGGTTGTTGGTCGTGGGTTGCAGCATTGTCGCTGCAAAGTGTTGTGCTTACTCTTGACGCGCCCACGACCACGCCCTCGTCTCAGCGCACTACTTAGGCGACGTTGAAACTGTCGCCGAGCCTTGTCCTTCACTCTGCCCTCAAGTATGTGTGCTGGTGTCCCTGTGTGTGTGTGTGTGTGCGTGTGTGTGTGTGTGTGTATGACTTCATCTAATGATAAATGAGCTGCAATGGATGACAGCGAATCAACTTAAGTGTATTGCTCTGCTTCAGTGTCCTGCAACCCGCCTTAGCGCCGGACCGCCTACATGCCCGCCTATCTGCCATATCCTGCCACTGCTCCAAACGCTGCTCCTGTTCTTGTTGCCGCTGCTACTTCTTCTGCTGTCGTTGCTTCTGCTTCTGCTTCTGCTTCTGTTCCTGACTGCTTGTGCCTGCTCCCTGCTGCTCCTTGCTGCTCCCTGCTGCTCCCTCCTGCTCCCTGCTGCTATCCAATGCACTTTCCCTTAACGCTTTTTGCTCGTGTTTACGTTTCACTTCAAATTTCTATGCTACACTAAATATTTACATAGGAAAAAACTTTGGAAGTGTAAGTGAAACGCTTTAAAGGAGCTCGAGGAGTACTTTTCAAATTTTGCAGGACTCATTATCCTATCAGAAATTGATATTTAGTTGGGCCAGTTAAAGGATTCGAGGCCAACGCTACGATTTGAATTTTTGCCTTTTGTTACCCAATGTCAGCGTTTGCCATCCAAGGAATATTTAATCCGATGGAGAAATGAGTAAAATCCTGTAAAATCCTTTGACTGCTACATCCAAAGACAAATCAATTGTGCACATAAGTTAGATTTTATTTTGGCAAAAAAATAATTTTAACTGTTATAATAAATAGTTAATAAATGTATATAATGTTTAGATAAAGTTAAGTTAATGTTATGTTAATGTTATGTTAGTATTATGTTAATGTTATGTTAGTATTGTGTTAATGTTATGTTAAGGTTACGTCTATATTAGTGTATATATCATGTATAATATCATTGATACTGTTGAAAGCCTATGCAATTCAACAGGGTTCGTCTCGTTTGGGTTCGTTGGGTTCGATTGGGGCTTAAGTTCAATCAGGACTTCTATTTGTTAAGGCACTTAGCATCGTCCTTGGATATGCACTTCATTGCACGATAATCAAAACGCTTCTTGTTGTCGCATTGTAGGTGGACAAACTTGTGCTTTCCTGACTTCTTAACCTCACAACGATAATACTTTCGGCAGTCGCGTACGTCTGGGTAGACGTCGTCCTCATCGCAATCGTCCTCCTCTTTGAGTTTTTTAATAATATTCTTTACAATCTTCTTCTTCTTACTTGAGTCTAGATCATCGGTGTCTTTATCTTCATTGGACTTCTCTTCTTTGGAATCCTTGGAGACCTTTGAGCTATCCTTGTCCTGGCTATCCTTGTCACTATCCTTCACCTCCTTAGACTCATTAGAATCCTTTGGCTTTTTATGCTCAGTCTTCTTATCCTGTTCCTTGGACTGATCCTCAGAAGAGTTCGATTTATGCTTCGAACTCTTGTTGCTCTCTTCGATCGACGCATTCTCATTGGAAATTCCTCCATCTGGCCGTGAATCACTGGACTGCTCCAGTGACTCGGCAGTATTGGCATTAATGCTCTCATTGAGCTCAGGTTGCGTTGGGGTAGGTGCTACGGTAGATGTAGTTGGTATTTTATTTTGACGCCAGTTCGTCCAATCTGTCCAATGGGACCAGAAAGGACGCCGGGTTGGGATACTATGTCCGCTGCCGTTACCATGATTAGAAGCGTCATTATTATGACCAGGAATCTGGGGTTTTGTATGCCAGACAGGAATTCCTGGAAGTGGACGTATGATTGGGTGCTGATGTCCTGGACGCATCGAATGACTAGGATGATTTGGATGAATGGGGTGTCCTGGCCTAAAGCCTGGATAAATAGGCACTGATGGAATGACTGTAGTGAATGGAGGAATTGGTTTGTTTGGTAAACTAGGGTTAACTGGAGATCCAGGATTAGTTGGTTTCATAGAGTCAACTGGTGTGTTTGGATTCGTAGGGCTCGTTACGCTACCACCTTCTGGATGGGCTGGAGAATTGGGATAAGATGGTCCAATGGGCTGCGCTGGCTCACTAGGACTGGCCGAATGACTGGGACCCGCTGGAGCATTAGGATTGACTGGTGCAGTAGGACCAGCTGGAGTGTCGGGGTTAGTTGGAGCATTAGGACCAACTGGAGTATCGGGATTCGCTGGTGCATTGGGATTGACTGGTGCAGTAGGACTAGCCGGAGCGTCGGGGTTGGCTGGAGCATTAGGACCAACTGGAGTATCGGGATTCACTGGAGCATTGGGATTGACTGGTGCGTTTGGATTCACTGGAGCATTGGGATTGACTGGTGTATTTGGACCAGCTGGAGTGCTGGGATTCACTGGTGCACTGGGATCGACTGGTGCATTGGGAATCACTGGCGCATTAGGATTGACTGGTGCATTTGGACCAGCTGGAGCGTCGGGATTCACAGGTGTATTGGGATTGACTGGTGCATTAGGACCAGCCGGAGCGTCGGGGTTGGCTGGTGCACTGGGATCAACTGGTGTGTCGGGATTCACTGGTGCATTGGGATTGAGTGGTGCATTAGGACCAGCTGGAGTGTCGGGATTCACAGGTGCACTGGGATCGACTGGTGCATTAGGACCAGCTGGAGTGTCGGGATTCACAGGTGCACTGGGATCGACTGGTGCATTAGGACCAACTGGAGTGTTGGGATTCACTGGTGCACTGGGATCAACTGGTGCACTGGGAATCACTGGAGCATTGGGATCGACTGGTGCATTAGGACCAACTGGAGTGTTGGGATTCACTGGTGCACTGGGATCGACTGGTGCATTGGGAATCCATGGCGCATTAGGATTGACTGGTGCATTAGGACCAGCTGGAGCGTCGGGATTCACAGGTGTATTGGGATTGACTGGTGCATTAGGACCAGCCGGAGCGTCGGGGTTGGCTGGTGCACTGGGATCAACTGGTGTGTCGGGATTCACTGGTGCATTGGGATTGACTGGTGCATTAGGACCAGCTGGATTTTCGGGATTCACAGGTGCACTGGGATCGACTGGTGCACTGGGAATCACTGGAGCATTGGGATCGACTGGTGCATTAGGACCAACTGGAGTGTTGGGATTCACTGGTGCACTGGGATCAACTGGTGCACTGGGAATCACTGGAGCATTGGGATCGACTGGTGCATTAGGACCAACTGGAGTGTTGGGATTCACTGGTGCACTAGGATCGACTGGTGCATTGGGAATCACTGGCGCATTAGGATTGACTGGTGCATTAGGACCAGCTGGAGCGTCGGGGTTGGCTGGTGCACTGGGATCAACTGGTGTATCGGGATTCACTGGTGCATTGGGATTGAGTGGTGCATTAGGACCAGCTGGAGTGTCGGGATTCACAGGTGCACTGGGATCGACTGGTGCATTAGGACCAGCTGGAGTGTCGGGATTCACAGGTGCACTGGGATCGACTGGTGCACTGGGAATCACTGGAGCATTGGGATTGACTGGTGGATTAGGACCAGCCGGAGCGTCGGGGTTGGCTGGTGCACTGGGAATAACTGGTGTGTCGGGATTCACTGGTGCATTGGGATTGACTGGTGCATTAGGACCAGCTGGATTTTCGGGATTCACAGGTGCACTGGGATCGACTGGTGCACTGGGAATCACTGGAGCATTGGGATCGACTGGTGCATTAGGACCAGCTGGAGCGTTGGGGTTAGCTGGTGCACTGGGATTAGCTGGAGTGTCAGGATTCACTGGAGCATTGGGATTGACTGGTGCATTGGGACCAGCTGGAGCGTCGGGATTTACTGGTGCACTGGGATCGACTGGTGCGTTAGGACTCACTGGAGCATTGGGATCGACTGGTGCATTAGGACCAGCTGGAACATCGGGATTCACTGGTGCACTGGGATCGACTGGTGCACTGGGAATCACTGGAGCATTGGGATCGACTGGTGCATTAGGACCAGCTGGAGCGTTTGGGTTAGCTGGTGCACTGGGATCGACTGGTGCATTAGGACCAGCTGGAACATCGGGATTCACTGGTGCACTGGGATTAACTGGAGTGTCAGGATTCACTGGAGCATTGGGGTTGACTGGTGCATTGGGACCAGCTGGAGCGTCGGGATTTACTGGTGCACTGGGATCGACTGGTGCATTCGGACTCACTGGAGCATTGGGATCGACTGGTGCATTAGGACCAGCTGGAACATCGGGATTCACTGGTGCACTGGGATCGACTGGTGCACTGGGAATCACTGGAGCATTGGGATCGACTGGTGCATTAGGACCAGCTGGAGCGTTGGGGTTAGCTGGTGCACTGGGATCGACTGGTGCATTAGGACCAGCTGGAACATCGGGATTCACTGGTGCACTGGGATTAACTGGAGTGTCAGGATTCACTGGAGCATTGGGATTGACTGGAGCATTGGGACCAGCTGGAGCGTCGGGATTTACTGGTGCACTGGGATCGACTGGTGCGTTAGGACTCACTGGAGCATTGGGATCGACTGGTGCATTAGGACCAGCTGGAGTGTCGGGATTCACTGGAGCATTAGGATCAACTGGACCCTCGGGATTCACTGGCGTAAAAGGATCAACTGGACCGTTGGGGTTCACTGGTGCACTGGGATCAACTGGAGTGTCGGGACTGACTGGTGCATTGGGATCAACTGGAGTGTCGGGATTCACTGGAGCAGTGGAATCAATTGGAGCATCGGTGCTCACTGGTGCATTAGGATCAAGTGGGGTATCGGGATTCACTGGTGCACTTGGATCAACTGGACCATTGGGATTCTCTGGAGTATTAGGATCAACTGGAACATCGGGATTCACTGGTGCATTAGGATTTACTGGTGTATTCGGATTCAACGGAGCGTTGGGATCCACTGGTGCGCTTGGATCAACTGGCGCGTTTGGGTCGAAGGTAGATAATGTTGTATCTCCGGATGGGTCTAAGGGTCCCGTCGTGGTCTCGCCAGGTAAGTTAGTATTCCAGTAAGAATCAGTGCTTGTTTCTGGATTCCATGTAATGTCAATGGTGGTATCTATCGATTCACTTGCCATTGTAGTCTCTGGGTCAGCAGGTAAGTCTGTTGTCTCTAAAACAGCATCCGTAGTTCCTACTTCCATTATTGTCGTGGTATCAAATAGAGTAGTTGTCTCAATAGGATGCTCAGTACCAACGCCAGGACCTTCAGTACTGATACTACCGGGAAGACCTATACTGTTGATGGACAAAGGACTTTCAGTAACCGTCGTCATCTTGGCGACAGCAGCTGTGGTTGCTCCACCATTCGGCTTAATGGGGACACATGTCTGAATGCTGTTGTTGATACAACGGGTGTTAACTGGACACTGAAGGAGAGGACCCGTTGCAACATCAGACTCGCAATACTGGTAGCTTGTGGGTCCTACACAAAGCACGGTTTTGCCACTGCATTGAGCGTTGATTATCTGGGCACTGGTCGGTGTTACCTGAGGCAGTGGATTGACCAATGCGGCCAACTGCAGGGGACGATAGAGACAGGATATAGATTAGTATTGATTGTCTAAGGGTCACACTGGTGCACTGATGTTACAAGTCAGATATTATGGACCGTAACAAAGACACTGTTTTAGTTTCACTTGCATAGGAATTATTCAAGTTGCCACCAAGCGCTTCGAGAAATATCCAAAGTATCAAGAATCCTGGCAGCTTTTGTTAGTTTGTTTGGTTTTTAGTCACGCGTATCCAAAGCCCGCATAGTAACACACAAAATGTTAATAATACAAAAATACAATTAATTAGTAACAAAAAAAAAAATTTAGCAACAAAAAAAAAGCAAAATTAATGAAGCGAAATAAATTATTTTTGATTGAATCGGATGTATGTGGGATTTAGGAAGCGGTTTTGGGTGTCGGGTTACGGGTATCAGGTTATGGATTACGGGTTGTGGGTTACGGGTTGTGGGTTACGGATTGCTGGTTGCGGGTTGCGGGTTGCGGGTTACGGGTGACAGGTAACAGGTTATGGGTATCTGATTACGATTTTGGTATTCTTCGCGTTAATATTTTGATTGCAATTACCACAAGGAAAAGTAAAAGTCTGGTTATTTTGTTCGTCATCGTCGTTGATGTTTGTGGTTCGAATTCAAAATCGTTACTATCCTCTGACCATGTGGTAGAGCGTCTTTTATCCGAATTCTCCATCTTCACTTATCTGGCGAATATTCCTGACGCTGTGCAAATATCCAACGATTATCTCTGTTTACTCCAGATAAGTTTGCGTCCAATTTATGATATTGCAGTTAAAATTTGAGCATCTTGAATCTGTTTGCGGTTGAAGCTTTCGACTACTGTTGATATTAATGTGTAACCCCCTGTCCCCCTCCCTGACCAACACTTCACACTTTTGCCTCTTTTTGCCGGTTTGCTTTTTCATATTTTCCAGAAGACGTAATAAAAGAGAAAACAATTCCTTGAATGGGTACGTACTTGAAATGTTTATTTGCAAACGGCTTTGGGATCTTTCTAGACTTGTACTTCCAAGAAGATTGTGATGCTTGGGCTATGAAGGAACTCTAGGTACAATTATGAATGAACGATATAAACTATGCCAATCATATATCAAGCTAAGACTTTCAAGGTCAGCTGAGAAAATAATATTTAGCAATTGAGTATAGAAAAATGTGTAAGGTCAGCTTCCTTTAGTCCACATTGCAGGGACTTGCTACAAAGAGGCAGAAAGCAGTTGGCTGGAGGCAGGTCTATGGGCGAAGTGTAGAAGAAGCTTATTTAAATTATTTCAACTAATTACGCCTTAAGTATGTTATTAAGTCATCTAACTACGAGTTAGTTAAACAACTTAAATGACATTGAGGCCGTTCCACCGGCAAGACTTCCCCCAGAGTTGCGTAACATGTTTGTACGAACACCAAAACAGATCACACTCAGGCACTTGGGATACTTGGGATACTTGGGATAGTAGGGATAGTAAACTATCTTTTCAGTAAAGTCACTATCTGGGGACTGTAAACGATTATCTTGTAAGAGCTTCCGATGAATATGATAATATTTTGCACACCTGCTTTACAGCCAAACGTAATCTGTATCTAAGTTGGCAAATAGACATAATATGATGAGAACGAACATAATCGGTTGCGCATTTGCTTTGAGAGACTTGCTTTATTTGCACAGATTGAGTGAATCCCATGGCGGGATGATATGACGGGGGATGCAATGCAAAGGCTCTTAAGGTATTTCAAACGGAAGTGTGCCTCAACGTGGCTGCAAAGCTGCAAAGATCATGACTAAGGCTAATAGCCCAATTTTATCTGTTACCCAGCGCACACACACACACACACACACACACACACATACACAGTTGTTTACCAAATAGTCTGCTAAGCCCATTCTATGACGCAGACAAACCACTCAAAAAATCATATATATCATATACATATATATATATGGATATGTACATATATGCATATGACATCTTCGGATGTCATGGGTCGCCTTCTGCAAGCATCACGATAAGCGAGTGGCCAACGCAAATTAGATTACTAGGTTCTACGGCAATGATCATGATCGTGACTTCGACGGTGATAAAGTAAAGAATCAGCTACCAGATATTATGATTACCGAATGTACCACCGCCCCGTAATACTTATCGCCGTAGATTACCCTGAAGATAACCGGAGAGCTACCGACGCAATGCCTCTTATGTGGTGAAGCTTATGCGAATTAACCCACGACTGTCTCACTGGTATTAGGGATAATTTATGATGTCATATCAAATTATATGCTCATATGATATGCTCTTATTTAATGATATAATCATATTACGCACACGAGCCAAAGAGTGCAAAGACCTTTGAGGCGTGGAATGGCAAATTGTGACTAATTGTAATTGTTGTTGCTTTCTTGGAATTAATCGAAATGACCTCAATTTTAGTTGCAACATGTGGCCGTTCCCAGTATCGATTGTCCTGGCAGTTGATGCCATACCAAACTTCTTCAAATCCCCCACAGGTGGACGCATCAAACATTTAAAAAAAAAAAAAGGGGACCCTCAAAATGAAAAGCAACTGCAATTTGTGAGCGCTCGTCCATTTTGCACATTGCGTATGCCCTTTGAAGCCACGGATTGCATAAAATTGAACAATTAAGCGTCTTTTTATGCGCTACCCTCTATAATTGCCTATCGAAGGGTATAATCGAGCCTAAGAGGCTTACGCAACCAGCGAAGGGGGCGGGTTGCCGCCTATCATAAATAATCAAGCCCAAAATTTCTAAACTTCAGTTGGAGAGCAATCCTTTCTCAGTACTCCAAGAGCTACTATTTAGATAGTAACGGTTATTCGACTTTTTTTGATTCAAATCTTTCAAGGATTAAGAAAACAATTTATTTATTTATTTATAACTGTTTTTTGACTTATATATGTGCATATAATATTTTTATTCATATTAAGAATTAAAATAATTCAAGTTCAGCTACAGAATCCATAGGTAAGAAGCATAAAAACCTTTAGCTTGGTTAATAGTTAAATTTACAGGGTAGCCCATAAGTCGGGCAGACCGCGACTTCAGATTTTATTCATATTTTTTATTCAGTTGCTTCATTTAATGCGGTTAAACCAGAAAAATAAAAACCAAATGCAATGCAGGCAATGCGGTTTTGCATGTCTAGACAATACAATAAATACATTTAGTCATATATTTGTATTATCATATTGGAACGCCCGCAAACATATATCCATGTACGTGTGCGTGTGTGTGTGTGTGTGTGTGTGTGAATGCATTGGTGTTAATATCCTTTCCTTTATACATATATTTTATAATTGGCGCCAATTTGTTAGCTTATCTCCTTTAAGTACGACAAACTGTGTGCAGCATTACGCACAAGCGAGGCACACATTTTGAGTGCATTCGTTATACAATTGAATGCGACACTCAGTATTCATAACAAACGGATTGTGAGTACAGGGTAAATGTTGATCGGGTGTGATCGACTTTAAGCCCATCTGAAGTTCAGTTCAGTTTAGTTGTGCCTTCAGAACCAATTTCTATTTATTTATTCATTTATTCACTCGTAGGATTCAGCACTCAATATGCCCACAATTATATGAATGTGAATCCATTGTATTTGGTGTAAAATGTACTATTAACTAAAATTCTAAGTTAGAGTCGCTTTTATAACAAACTTGAGATTTAAGTAATTTACAAGTGAATCACACGATTCGAAATTATTTATTCACAGATCAAATTTAATACCAATTAATATCGAGTATTTACAATTAAGGTGCTGTGAATTGAGTGTACTCAACTTTTACAATTCTAGATGATCCCAGGCAAGTGTCAATTCAATTTCCCTTTTCGAATTATTTATAAATAAAAGGCACTTTAATCATTTTAACAGCTTAATCACCTTTAACACCCTTTGAATAAATGGAGCATTCATTACTCACAACCAAAACATATAAAATAAGATGATACAAGAGTTTGAGTTTTTACAAGGACAAAATACTGTAATGTTTTATTTAAAAAAAAAAAATAATGAATGATTCACTTTTATTCATACCCTTGCCCCCTTCTTTTACTCCTCTGATAGTTATATCCTCCCACATACTAATTATTCATTAGATCAAAGGCATATAGTGAGTTACCCGTTATATGTACACTTATCCAAAGTATTGTCATGTTAGCAGATTTTGTGGTGTTAAGATATCCTTGATAGGCGCCTAATCCTTTACTCCACTTCGATTTGTTGGTAAGTAATTTATGCGGGACTCTTGAACCTAATTACCCAAATGATTCTGTGGGGCCTTCTGTAGCCGATTTCATCTTGGAGCCAACTTGTTTGCTTCCTCCAGTGATATGGATGCACAATGCTCCTAATTCTGGATCCACTACTTCCTTACAGTTGAGGCACACCCTGTGGTCTTTCGACGGCCTAGCCGCACCCCCCGCCCTCTGGCACACATTTGACAGGCAAAGGCAAACATTCGACGTGCTAATTCGTTGTGCACCCATTTGAGCCTGAGGCTTGCGGATCCTGCAATGTCCCCGGTCGACGTTGACAAAAATGTAACTGGGGCACAGGACGCATAAGGTAGCGGGTAGCGGGTAGCGGGTAGCAGGGTAGGCGAATGGTTAAAGGCAGGGGGCTGGCAAAATGGGAGCAGCAGGCAATTCACACAGTTGTTACGAGCAGGAACTGCCTTGGTTCCATGCAAATCAAGCCAGAGAACCCAACGGTTCCCGCTTGTCACACACTCACACACACACACACACACACGCATACACGCACACATACACACTTCACACCCCGCTGCCAAATTATGCAAGTCGTGTCGGTTGCTCTGGCCGCGTTGCCAACTGCGTTAATGTTGTTGGCGTTGCGGCCGCGGCTGTGGCGGCTGCTGTGGCTTTCAGTGCAACGCTCCTGCCTCATTGGCGTTGCACAAAGCGGGGCGGTGGTGGCTAAATTTGCATAAATTAACAATGTTTCGCAATTGCAGCCACTGATGCAGCGAATTCTTGTACCACCCAACCGCCCAACCACCCAACCGCCCAACCGCCTATCCAATCGTCCAGAGCTCACGCCCACATTCCCGCACAATGAGTGTGCGACTAAGTGTGAGTCTGTGTACATGTGTACATGTGTACATGTGTACTTGTATGCATGTGTACATGCTACATGTGTGTGTGTGTGCATGTGTACATGGTGTATATGTGTGCTGTCCACCATGTGCAATGTGCGCGTTTTATTGATTTGATGCTTCAATGCACTTATTATCCCTCAAGCAGCCAGTGCCAGTTAATCCCGTGGCAGTGCGGCGCCATTTTACACACACTCTCACTTAAAGGCACCCAACCACCCACTCCTACTAATACATGCGCTATGGTGCACCCAAAATGTTGGTCAAGTGTGTGTGTGTGTGTGTGTGTGTAGGAGGCTGCTCATTAGCCAATCCAAGTGGAATTGAAAATGCGTGAATCTCCCATTGGGGAATGGGGAATTGGGACTGAAGAATCGGGAATCGGGAATCGGGAATCGGGAATGAGAAGTGGGAAATGGGAAATGGGAGTTTCCCGGAATGCATTTTACTTCCCCTTTGAGCACTCGATATCTCAGTTCAATTTGTTACTATCTTAGGTATAAATTCCCCTCAATTTATGTGTCTTACGGAAGAGCATTAAAAATTACTTTTCTTTTCAATTTTTTAATTGACAGTAAATTAAAAAAAAAGAAAATTAACTTTTAAATAATTATCTGAACGGATTTTGCAGGTTTTGTTTATATCCTTTGAGTTTTGGCTTAAATAAGCATTTGTTGTATTAATATAAATATTAAATATGTGAAATAAATATGTATTAAAAGTATGACAAATATAAAATATATTAAATATTTTAATTAAATAAATAAATCAAATATTTTAAATGCACTAAATAAATTAAATTACATTAAAAATAAATAAATTAATTTAATAAATAGAATATATAAAATAAATAAAAAAATTAAAATAAATAAAATAAATAAATTAATAAAATAATTAAAGCAAAAGAAAAAAATAAAATAAATAAAATAACTAAAATAAATAAATTGAATTAAAAAAAAAATAAAATAAATTAAAAAAAATTTAAAAATATGTATAAAATAATTAAATTATTTAGTTAAATAAAATAAATAAATTATATTATATACATCAAGCACATTAAATAACTTCAAAATATTACATATTTATTAAATTTATAATTGCTTGTTTTTTTTTTAATAATTTTTATTTTTACTTTTATTACTTAATTATGGTTTTTTAAACTTTCATTTAATTAACTTTCAAAGTTTTCTTGTAATCGAAGAAGAAGAAGAAGAATCGAGAAGTTCGGAGAATTGCACATCAACTCTGAGAGAGCTGAACAAATGTGTCCGTTCTATAGTCTGGTATTTTTTTAATACTGTTTTAAATAGATCTAAATTATTTAGTTTAATTAAATAAACTTAAACGTCTTTAAGATTTTAAATCACTTAATATAAATTTAATCTTTCAGTTTCTCATTCTGATTTTTAATTGTGTTTGCATCTCCTTCATTTTTTGCCTTAGGTGTGAATGTTTGGGCGAGTGTGAGTGAGTGTGGGTGAGTGTGGGTGAGTGTGGGTGAGTGTGGGTGAGTGTGGGTGAGTGTGGGTGAGTGTGGGTGAGTGTGGGTGAGTGTGGGTGAGTGTCATTAAGTGATATTAAAACTGTTGCTCAGTAAATGAATGATTCATTCTGTTTACTGCACTTCAGAATTGAGGCACTCGCTTCAAATTCGACGAGTGCCGTAAAAGACGTCAGGGAATAAATAAAATGACTTTTGGTTTTAATCACAAAATTATAAAACAAACGTAAACATGATAAAAGCTAATAAAAGTAATTAAAAATAGTAACTATGTCATCGGTGGTAAAGACACTCGATGTGAATAACTCAAATGATGCCATTCCCAAAGCGAATGAATCAATTGCAAACTTTTATTTGTGGGGAAAAAAGAAATGGGGATTTCATATTTAAGCCAAGTTAAGTGCGCTTGTATGGAAAGGGGCATTATCCTTGGCCTTATGGGCTAATAATATGCGCTTATATAATAACGAGTGCACTCATTTGCAGCATGAATGATTTGAATGCAACTTTGAGTGTATGCCTTCGCACGCCCTGGGCAAATGTCCAGCAATTCAATTTGCATTTTAGCAACTAGAAATGAATTCGACGTAATGCTTCGGTAGACACTCGAACCTCCAGCCTCCAGTGGAGGCTTATCCTTGCTCTCATCCTTGTTCATGTCATCATCACCATCATCATTATCATCATTGTTATCATCATTGTAAACATCATCATCATCATGATTGTCATCATTGTCATTGGTATTATCATTGTTGTCCTTCCCATCGCCGTCGTCGTCGTCGTCGTCGTCGTCGTCGTCGTCGTCGTCGTCGTTGCCGTTGCTGTTGTCATCGCCATCGCCATCGCCATCGCCATCGCCATCGCCATCGTCATCATCGTTGTGCTTATTTGTTTATGTTGAGCAAAGTAAACAACTAATTTTAATTTGCCGCAGGAACCGCAGACGACAAGAAGATGATGACGACGATGTCGCCGGTCGAGGCTGGCAGTCGATGCCAATGGGCACTGGGCAGGCGGGCGGTAGGCGGCAGGCGGCAGGCGGGCATCCAACCAGGCATCCAACCAGGCATGGGCTCCCTTGGGAAACCGAAGCTAAGCAGCTACAAAGGATTGGATCAGTCGAATTAAATAAAAGAAAGAATCACAAGCACACACCCATACACACACCCATACACACCCATACACACACACACACACCCATACACACACACACACCCATACACACACATACACAAACAGTTACTCGCCCAAAGTGACACACGCAAACCTCAAGCAAGCAAACCATATTTTTCTCTATCTCTCTCTTTCATATTTTCACTCGCCATCTCTCTCACTCTCTCGCTTTCTCACTCTCCTTCCCCCCTTTTAGTCCTTCTCTCTTCCTCACTCACTCGTTCAGTCGTTATTTTTCTCCTTTTCATTTCTCCTCGTGCATGCATATATCCCTTTACTTTAAAGGACCCTGTTCCCTCCTTCTTTTATCATCCTTTCCTTCGTTTCTCCCTCCCCCCTTCTGCCCCCTTCTTTCTCCTCCATCTTTCCCTTTGTACATTTCGTTAGTTTGCATTTTGTTTTGACATTTTATTTATGTAAATACAGGCCAAAATAAGAGCGACAACTACAAATACAAACGGCGCCCGTTCAAATTATCTTTAAATAATTTAGATTTGGGGGGCGTGTGGGCGTGTGGGTGTGTGGGTGTGTCGGCGCATAGACCTATGGGCGCGTGGGCGTGTGGGCGTGTTTGGCTAGCAATTCATAACATAAATGCGAAGCCAACAAGCTGCATGATGTTTCACAGGCCATTCCATTGATACCCTGGGAATGGGTCAATAAAATAAGGACATCATGTGAATCAAAGGATAATCATGTTGAGTATTCAAAGTCAAAAGCATCCTTAAAAAGGATTTACTTTGTTCATAAGTTTTACTCCGGGAAACACCAAACGACAAAAAATGATATTTTCGGAAGGTTCAAGGAATAAATTTTAAATATTTATTTATTTTATACTTATTAATAATTAAACAATTTTTATATTGATTATTTTATTTTTGATTTAAATTTATTTGATTTAAAGGATCATTTCTTTAAGGATGACGGGGTATTTAAAAGTCATGCACCTTCAGCTGGAATTCACCCATTTGTATTCTGTATTTTCCACTTTAACTAGCCAAAGGACAAGGCTGCTTAATGCAGCAGTGTGTCTACATGTGTGTGTGTGTGTGTGTTTGTGTAGGTGTGTATGTGCATGTGTGTGCTTGTATGAGTGTGTGTAAGTGCGATTATGTGTGTCTGTGTGTGGATGGTGTATTTGAGCTGAACATCATGAAAGCGGAAACGGAAGTGCTTACCTTTTGAACGTACACACACACACACACACACGCGCACACACACACACATAGAGAGAGAACATGGCACTCGGCCACACAGGCATACATTATTATACATGGAATGAAAAAAATTCTACTGCGCCTTCAAGTGCTCCCAAAAGTCGCGGGCATGGGCGTGGAATTGTGGCAATGGTAGATCAGGTGAATGTATGTGAGTGTGTGTGTGTGTGGGTATAGGGTAGACTGGTCCATGCACATATAAATATACACATACACAGATACACACTCATTCAGGCAACTGAACTTTAAAATATGTCCACAGGTGCACACAGGCTGGAACTGGGGACTGGAATTGACTTTCAGCTTTTGACTTGTATGCCCAAACGAAACACACACAAAATTGCCATTGCCCGAGGGGCCAACTGACAGTTTGTGAAACATATGTAATTAGTTTATAATTCCCGCACAGAAATTTAAAGTACAGATAAATATTTTCAAAAATTAAAATAATACCAAAATAATAATTGGTAAATTAGGTATAGGGATACATTTCAAATAAATGAATAAAAAAATTAAATTAATATTTGCAGAAATGTTTCCAGCCGAAAAACTTAATTATAAATTTATCAGTCATGATCAACTCAATCAATCAAAATGTGTATAATTTAAATAATTTATTAATTTACTAGACTTGAAAATGATATTGTTTATATATAATTTAATAAATATATCAGCGCCTTAATAAATAAATATATATATATATATATTTAAAGTTGTTTTTTAATTTTTTATTTATTAATTTTTTATTATAATTTAATTATTTACCTACAAAATAATCGTCTTTTATTTACTTTAAGTTCACTTAGATAATTTTAAAATATTTTAACAAACTTTCTTATATTCCTTCGACGTCACAAATATTTAGTCTATTGAAAGAAATTTCACATATATAACATTCAATGCTTCACAGGGGAACATGCTGAAAACTTTAAGATTAACCCTCGCCTTGTAATTTGGATTCTTGGTCTGTTGCGTTTACTGCAAAAGGCTAATTGAAATTTGCCATTAATAATGCAAAAAGGTCTCGGTGAGAAACTTTTAGGTCCACCCACATGGCACACTACACAATCGAGTGTGTGTGTGTGTGTGTATGTGTGTGGGCGGGTGTAACATGGATGGGGCCTTTGTATCTGTGTTTGCACATGTGTGCGTGCTATTTTAAATATTTCAAATATTTGTAACATTTGCCGGTGCCGCCACTCAAGTAACCAAAAGTACACTACACTACACACACTCGTATTCAGCCATACACACACACACACACGCAGACACTCTTCGGCCTTTCCACTGCCATCCACATCCCCACACCCTCACCCGGTACCCCCAACCACAGTTACGGCCTCGCCATTTACCGCACGCCAAAAACATCAACGGCGAAGGTGAATGCTTATTTTCTGGTCCGTCAGCCGCCGGCTGATGTCGACGCCGACGTCGCTGCCAACGCAGACATAAGCGTCACAGTCACCACATGTAAAAATGCTGCCGGTTAGCCCTCTCCCCGTGTCCGTGTACCTGAACTTTCTCTCCAGGAATGGCATTGGGTGGAGGCAAGCGGCAAGTGGCAAGTGGAAAGTGGAAAGTGGAAAGCGGAAAGCGGAAAGAGGAAAGAGGATTCAGGGTTGGTTGCCATTGGGGCGGGAGACTGCGCGAGTTATGCCGTGATTTTTCGCGAAATGATGATGGCTGAGACGGGCACGGTAGATGGTAGATGGAAGATGGTAGACGGTGGATGGTGAATGGTGAATGGTGAATGGTGAATGTTGAATGGTGGGTGGATGGGGGCATTGGCCAAAGGACGCACAACAACAACAAACAAAAAAGAAATGAAACATAAAATAAAAACAACAAGTAAAAAGAACTGTTGGTAAAGATGAAATGGTTTAAAATATGTGCAGCTGGGACTGGAATGGAGGATACGCCATGTAAAGGACCTCGGACGGTATATCAGCCTATGCCACCCAAAGATTCGCATGTAACTGACAAAAACACACCCACACAAACATGCCAATATCCTCATACACACACTCACACGCACAAACGCACACCTACAAACACATACTCACATACACACACACACTCACACACTCACACACACGCAGACAGGGACATGACTGACAGCAGATATGTGTCGCGGAGTATTGAGTGAGTGGAAATGGAAAGAGTCGTCTATTTTAGGTTTCTCCGACTGTGTGTGTGTGTGTGTGTGTGTGTGTGTGTGTGTGTGTGATGAGAGTAAAGTAACTGTCTTCGCATGCCGAATGCTTGTACCCTACAAATCAGCTATTTGCATTCCCCTAACTCCTTTGGCTTTGATTCTGATAAGATTATTTTATTATCTACAAGCCCCTCGTATTATTAAAATTCCGGAAGTTCATTGATAAGGTCAGAGATGTTGTATGAGCACACAAGCGTTTTTTTTTTTATTTATTTTTTTTTTTGGGAAAAAGTAGTGAGATTTGAAGATCATAATTTAATAAAAGAGATAATAAGGTTTGTCTCATATAGATAGTAGTATCTGGAATATATCTTGACGGGGAATTATGTTTTGTCTTTGAAGATTTTACTGAGTAATTTTCCAAATATTTCCACTGCCTTGAACTTAACTGATATAAGGTTATTGTATAGTTAGGAACGCCTCGATATACCCTCGCTTCGAAGGTAGGGCATTAAAATTTCAACGTCGCAAAAATTGTAATTTTTTTTTCACTAACTCCCCATCACATTTTTTTTTTTGGTGTAGTCGTTTTTTTGTCGTTTCGCTTTTTTATTATTTATTTCACTTTTTATTTTGTTGATTGTTTTACAAAACAACACCAACAACAACAACAATCACAATAGCAACAACAACAACAACAACAACAACAACAATATTGGCGACTACAGCGAGAAGCAAACCGAAACGAAGCGAATACCAGCGCCCAGGCAAGACGACAGGTTGATGGGCGTGGGACACACGGTGGGGCGCACTGTAAGTGTGTGAGTGTGTGAGTGAGTGAGGGAATGTAAGGCTGGGACAGGCGGAGAGTTGTGGATGGTGGTGGTGGTGGTGTTGGGGGTAAGGAAAAGCAAATGGAAAAAAAATCTCTTGAGGCTACTGAAAACTTCGTTTCTTTCTTCATCCATTCCGCTCACCCCAGCCTATCCCCCACCGCTCCACCCCTCCACCCCTCCACCCCACCACCCCTCCACCCGTCGCTCTGTTCGGTAGGGTTCTGTATTTTTCTTGGCCAGTTATTTCTTATGCTGCTTGGTTTTTAGCTTTGCGCCTTGGCGCTGTCTTTACCCTCGCTCCCACGCCCACTGTTTTTCCCCCTGTGAGCAGCATTACCGCTACCGTCACTGCCACCGTCAGTGCCACCGTCACCGTCACTGGCACCGTCACCGCTACCGCCGACAGATGCTCTCAGGCTCGTACATGGTTTCTCGTAGTTGGTGGTTTAAACACATGAAACAATTATAAAGTTGCCAAGAAATGTAAACCCAAAGAGAAAACAATTTAATTGAATTTAAGCAGGGGTTGTCATATCCTAATGGATTTAAAACAACAACAACAACACAGGCAACAACAAGCAACAACAATAACAACAAACATCAAATACAAATAAAGCAAAATACATAAAAAATGAAAGGCGCTCAGTTTCCGTGGAGTAGTGTGCGGAATTGAGTTTTGGCCGACTGTAAATGGAAGGGGGTAACGGGACTTTGAGCTGGTGGTTGAGCTGGTGGGGTCTCAGGCTGTGGGGAGTTGTCAGCTGTTCGGGGGGTTGCGAGGCTCTAGACGGTGAAGCTGTGGGTTATGTTATCAACTCGCCGGGTCGCTAAATGGATGTTAGACCCTTTGTTCGCGTTCGCCACGAACTACACATCCTGCTCGAGGACATCCAACTCCCAACTTCCAACTAAATACCAAAGTATGAAAAAACCTGGTAGCTTTTTTTCCCAGTGTGACCGTTTTTTTTGGCGATAGTCAATCACTTAGAGCTAAACAAATTATGCAATTTAAATAATTAACTTGGCAAAAGCCAAATAAAAAATTGTTCAGATATAAATAAAAAAAATATTAAAAATATATCTTATTATGGAATATATTTCATATGAAAATTGAAGGGAAAATTCACATTAATCGTAGCCGGAAAAGCTTAACGCTTTTCAAAATTAGCTTTAAATTTCTATTCAAGTTTTGGAAACCTTTAAGGCTATGCGCCCAACAGACACGCCCACACCATCTGTCGTTTTATCTGTCGCTTTGTGTATATTCATTGTTGGTTCCGCCTACCACCAAACGCCCACCACCGACCGCCGACCACCACCCACCGCCCACCGATCACCCGCCAACACATAGCGCCCACCGCCTAACGGCGCCACTTTGATTCGCCGTTGAAATTGAAATCCGCTTATTCAGACGCTGCTCAAAAAATAAATAAATAGCAATACGCATGGGGCATGGGGCATGGGGCGTGGGGCATGGGGCGAGGCATTCAAACAAACGGTATACAAAAAAAAGAAAAGCAAAACAATATTTTCCTAATTTTCGCGCGCGCACGCGACCAAAGAAAAGCCAAAAACCAAAGCAAAGAAAACTGTCAGCAACAGGCGGACGTTGTCACTAGAACAGCAGGAGTTTCCAGTATCTAAAGTGGGAAGGTGGGCGTGAAAGAGAGAGAGAGAGAGAGAGAGAGGGCGAGAGTGGGAGTGAGAGCGATGAGAGTAAATAGTAGTTTGAGTTATTGAAGCTAAAACATTCAGTCTTCTTCTGTGAATGCAGCGAAGCGACTATTGCCATTGCCTTTGCGGGCCTTTGTTGCCTTTGGTGCCTTTGGTGCCTTTGCTGCCTGTTTGCCTTTTGTTTGTTGTTGATTTCCGTTGCTTCCGATTGCTTTGCGTTTTATTGCTACAAACGCATAGCTCCAGGTGGCTGGCTAGTCTATAGCCTGGGTGCTTTTTAGTGACGCATTTTTGACAGAAATAAAACATGCGAGTGCACAGAATTTATTCTGAAATCTGTTTACCTTTCCTTTATTTCAATTATTTACCTTAAAGTATTTCCCTACCTTCCCATTTAACTTACTTCAATCACTCATCTTTTGTTGTTCCACAAAAGCTTCAATCACATTTTCCCTGGATTATAGTTTACTTATCAGTAAGAGCATAGGGCGGCTCACTGGCGCCATCTATGAGCGGATCTAGTACGAAGAACCTTAAGAAGTTTTTAAGGTTAAGGCGTTGCCCTTCTTCTTTTCTGCACAATAATTCAACTGGCGCGTATTGTAATTCAAATAATATCTTTGTCTAAAATAAAGACGTATATTAATTTAATAAGCTGCTTTTTTTTCCAAACACAAATGGTAACTAAATGCACTTGCACTTGACCGCCATCTATTGATTGCGCTAAGTACCATTTATCTCTTTTGCAGCAGCCGCATGCAATGCGTGACCTTCACACTGATAAGTGCATTGATTGATGCTATTGCCATCTCTTTCTGGCTACTGGGATACTGGGCTTATTTGATACGCGGCATTTTCATTCTCAATTCTCCATGGCTTTATTTAAATCTTACACTAAAGATATTTTTAATTTATATTTTATATTATACTATTATGTATATATTTTAATTTTAATTTAATTCAAAATTTCAAAATTAATTTCTATTTAATTTAAGTTAATTAAATTTTAAATCGAAACTAATAGTAGACGAGTTAAAGCTCTTTAAAGTGATTGTTTTAAAACTAATTGCTTTATTAGCGTAAAGTGTTCAGAGTTTCGTAGAAATATCTTAAAATCTTTAATTTCAATGCTAAAATCAATGCTAATAGAAATCCTATCACCTGTCAATTAATCACAACGAAGGTATGCAAGCTTGTGGAGCTCATCTGCAAATTACATATGGTATGTAAATGTGTAAGTAATTTATAACTGATGAACTATCAAATACCGCAAATCCAAAATGTGGCCAAAACTTTATATTTACACACGAATTATTTGCCTTCGAAAATATGAAAATGTTTTGCATATTTGAATTTTCCCTCTTGTTGTTATTCTCCTTCTCGTTTCATGCAGTCAATATTGTTGTAATTTCTGTTGCTGTTGTTGTTGCTGTTGTTGTTGCTGTTGTTGTTGTTGTTGCACTTTGGTTAGCTAACATGTTGTAAAATTGATTTATTTATTCATTTTCATTTTCATTGGCTTGTTTGTTTTTATTTAATTTAATAAATTATTTCGACTAAATTAATGTTCAACACACCAAAAACCAAAACCAATCTCAGAAACTCTGCGGTGTCTGTGGGCCAAAAATCTTTCGCTTTCCCAGTCTAAGCGACATATGGCCATGGTTCATGGCCTTTGGCAGTCATTGCCCGTCCGGGCAATATTTTAAATTTAATCAATGCATCAAACTCAATCGACAAGGCATCAGAATAAGCGGTTAGACGGCAGGTACAGTATATATACATATATATATATATATATATATATATATAGATTTATAGAATTCAATTTGATTGTTAGACGTTTTTATTGAGTGACTCATAAAGGCAGCCAGCCACATTGTCAAATCCAATCAAGATCGATATAAATATCAAATGAAACTTATAAAACGAGGCAAGGAAATGCCAACAGTTGCCCGGAAAAGTTGAGTTAATGTGTAATTAATTAATTTAAGCCACAAACGGTTTGCTTTAATAAAAGTTGGCCAAAAACACTTAAAGGATTAGCCACAGCTCAAAGCTAATTTCAAATATTAATTTACACTTCCATCAACGTCAAGTGCATCCTATTCTCCAGCTCCTTCCTCAAGGACAATTGTCATAGCTTAAAAATACGCCTAACAAACAAATCATAGCTCAAATATTAGACATTTATTCAACTTCACCAAAGAGTCAAAGAGTCCTTTTTTTAAATTACAAAATTCAAATTTGTGTCTGTGTCCTTTTAAAGTTTTTAATTTTCAAAAAAAAAAGAGAAATAGAAAAACCGAACAAAACCAAAACCGAATCCTGGCTCTTTCCGCAACTCAACTCTCTGGTTAATGAAGAGATTTAAAAAGCGCCCAATTAAAGCCCGAATTAAGGACCATCAAATCAGCAGCTGAGAATAAAAATATTACGATATTCACATATTTCGATGTTCGGACAAAATCAAATATTCAGTTGAAATCGGACTGTATGTATATATATAAAATAATGCTGATTTTTGATGTCGGGGCTATGCATTTTTTAATATGCACATAATCCGATCTGTTGCGGTCACATAGCAGCGGAGTTCTTTGAGGCTCCGGGACTGGCCAAGCGTGGATGATGATGGAAAAGTCGTTGGCAATGGAAAATTTTTGGACATTTTTTGATACTCTGGAATTTTGTATAACAAAACCAAAAACAAAATGAATCCAAAGATTTTGTATTTAATCTGATGACATGACCATGAACAGAAAACTTTAGACTCGTGCGGCACATTGTCAATATGATTGGTTGTATGTGTGTGTGTGTGTGTGTGTGTGTGTGTGTGTGTGTGTGTGTGTGTGTGTGGATATAAACAACTGGCTCTTGCAGCTTGGCGGCATTTATGTTGTTAATTTGTTGCAGCTGCCATTGTTGTTTTTGTTGTGTGAATCCAGTGCTTTAGGGATTAAAAACACGCAACACAACACAACAAACACCCACACACACACACACACGCACACGCACAGCCTCACATATGTATACAGATATACATATATGAAAAGCATTTATTTATGCAAATTTTATTTTATTTGTTTTCAATATTTTGGTAACTTTGTCGCTGATATTTCCGCCACACAAACAAACAACAACAATCCACACTCTAAATCCTTGATCGACTACAGGATACCCTACACTAACACCTAAGACCAACCCGCCATATATGTCACTGTTTAAAATTAGAATTGATTGATGATTGATTTAAATCTAATTTATTTCAGGCTGCTTATATGATATAGGATATAGGATATGGGAGAGGAAAGGATATTCATATCAATTACTGAGGCAACGTCAGCCCTTCAATAATTACAGAATAATTGCAAGGTATAAAATGCCAGAAAACGTCAGCCAGGCGCAAATGTGTTTGTTAAATTTTACACACACACACACACACACACACACGTACACGCACACAGATGCATACGGTCTGTACATGATGGCGCATTATTTTCATTTTAATAATTCAAATATCAATTTGTTGTTACATTAAATATTTAATTTGTACTAAAATGTGTTAAATTCCTTGGGGTATTATAAACATATAATACTGTACACATACACACACACACACACACACACACACACACACACACACATACTGTGCAGTATGTGCAACAAATACGAACACATAGAAAAACATATGCCAACCAAATGTGTCATACAGTTTTTGGCTTGTTTAATTACAGCTTAAAATCATAGCTTAAAAAAGAGTCAAATTCAAAATTTGTTACTTCAATTTTCATTCTAATCATATTTAAGCTTTCCCCTTCCTCCCCATCCCCCCCATCCACCATTCCTCCATTCCCCCTAGCCCCCTTCTCATCTTCTTGCTTGGCATTAGAAACATTTGAAACACTTTGGTGGGATATGATTTATGTTTAATTATATTGCTCAATCGAAGTGGCATACAACAATTGTATTGTCCTGCGTTGTTTGCAGGACACGTGATAAACATATTAAATGTCAGTTTGTCGGATTACCACAAACAACACAGCACAACACAACACAACACAAAACAAAACAACACACAACAAGCTCTCAAATAACGTGTCCCGCTACAGAGCCGCATTATAATGCCGATAAATCCATTGATCCGTTCCGAAGGACGACATATGCAGAGTATTTTTTATTTATAAATTAACTACTTAACAAATGTTTTAATTTCAGCGCAACTGTAAAACTGTTTATATAATACATATACATACATATAAGGTCGCATCTTATTGGTCCCAATCAAAGGATGGCCACAGATCAAATTTGAAGGTTTTTAAACTATTTTTCTTTTTAAACTATTAAAAAGTCATGAATTGCATTTTTATTATTTCTAAATAATTCTTAAAATAATAAATTGTAAGTTATTTTCTTCCTTATTCAAATTAAAAACTTCCTTGCAGCCAAAACAAGCCGCAAAACTCAAATGAAAAAAATGTAGCATGCTTTTCTGCTGAAGGCGCCATTTGGTTTTTTGTTAATGTAATGCGTTTAGCAAAGCATACAAATGATTTTTGAGCACTTTTTAAATTTAAATAAAAAAAAAAAATTTTAAATTATTTATTTAAAATATTTAAAAAACTTAAAAAGTTACCCCTGACTTAGAAATGCATTGAAAATGCGAAGCACTGTCTAAATTTTGTTATGGTAAAATTTGAATAATTTGACTTTCAGTTTGCAGGTAACTCCGCGGCGCAAATTACAGTTATTTCAGGGCTTGTGACAATTGCAACTTAATTAATAAACAAATATCAATTCAACAAGCAACATTGCCTTGGAATCTGTTTGCCAGATATTCCTTTAGGTAATTTTATTCACTTGTCTGTAATTAATTACTGAACACAAATAACTAAGCGATTCTATGATGAGTCCATTTTCATTGCTTTCCCGGGAAAATTCCACAGCGTTGATTGAATGCACATTTTAATGTCAATCAGACGTAGTTCAATAATCCCATCCTTCGCATGTGTCTGTGAGTTGCAATATTTGCTAATTGGCATCTAGAAATTAGCTCAATTAATCGGTCCAATGAGCCGGCGAGGAGACAATCATTGAACTTTACCCTTGATACGAGTAAGTAAATAATGGAACGATCCTTTCCCGGTTGTACACTTTCCCATGATCAATGCATCGAATTTATCCTGATATTATAATTAATTATTTAATTTTGAAATAAAAAAAAACTCAAACTTATTTACGACAAATTAAAACAAGATATATTTACTTTTTCTTCATGGTTCATCGAAGGTGTCTGCAGCAGATGTCCTGCTATGCTTTTTTTCCCCAGCTTCACACCATCCTCTACCGTCCACATATTACAGGACACACAGTGTACAATCAAGATGAGTAAGCGTAATTAAGAGGCATACCCCACGAAGCTAATAACTAACTAAGTAACTTATAATTGAGATGTAAGCAGAGACACGAGAGTCGAGAGTTCAGAGTCAAGAGTCGAGGGTCGAGAGTCGAGAGTCGGGAGTCGGGAGTGAAGAGTTGAAGGATACACGGGGCAACAGTGCGTATGAGCAAGCATTGCATTTGCCATCTCAGCGTAGCATTAATACATTGGAGTAGGAACATCATCGGATGAGGTCCTTTATTACCATAAGGGGACTTGTTGCCTAATTGGCTGGCATTGTTGTACTCGTGACAGTCGCTGGCATCAAGTTTTGCATTCCCAGGACACTGGCCACAACATTGCGCATATGATAGGCATAGCATTGACTTCCCCTCAACTGAAGTTAAGCCGCTCTTAAATTTTTAGCCGAATGCAAGGAAACAGATGATGTTACCGATGGACGGAGCACCAGCTGCAAATCCCCATTGTATTGCAACCAATACTGCTATCCTTGCCGAATCGATGTCTCTAACCACTCGTCAGGAGCTCAACTGGTGCTAGACATGGACACGGAGCTTGGGCTCTTCTGGCTGCTAAACTAGGAGTCAATGCCGCTCCTGATGCCACTCCTGATGCCACTCCTGATGCCACTCCTGATGCCGCTCCTGATGCCACTCCTGATGCCGCTCCTGATGCCACTCCTGATGCCGCTCCTAATGCCGGTCCTGATGCCGTTCCTGATGCCGTTCCTGATGCCGCTTCTGATGCCGCTCCTGGTTACTACTTCTGACTTCTAATGTCGTTCCTCATGTTAGGGAACTGCGTTGAAGCCTGAGCCATATTCGTTGCCTTGGCGATCTAAAACGCAGGCAATCAAGTGAAAAATCATAGAATTTTTAATTGATTCCACCGACGCAACGCAACGCAATGCAACGAAACGCAATGAAACACAAGCTTTCCTTAGTTTCCTGTTAATATCCTTACAAAAGGAGTATTTTAGCTTCACCAATCACTCAGTCATAAGCAGGAATCCTTTCATTTCTTCACCTTCTTTCAATTTCTTTCAATTTCATTCAACTTCTTTTAAACTCTCAATTTATTTAATTTGTTTCAATTTAAATTTATTTATACATTTTTAAATTCCTTTTAATTTGTTGAACTTCTCTTAAGACAATTCAATTTTTTTAGAAATTTCCTTTTTCAAATCGTTTCAATTTCTTTCAATTTTCTTAAGTGGATTTCATTTTCATTAAATTTTTTTAAGTGGATTTCAGTTTTTATAAATGTCTTTCACCTTCTTTCAATTTCTTTCAATTTCATTCAACTTCTTTTAAACTCTCAATTTATTTAATTTGTTTCAATTTAAATTTATTTATACATTTTTAAATTCCTTTCAATTTATTGAACTTCTCTTAAGACAATTCAATTTTTTAGAAATTTCCTTTTTCAAATCGTTTCAATTTCTTTCAATTTTCTTAAGTGGATTTCAATTTCTTTCAATTTTTTTAAGTGGATTTCAGTTTTTATAAATGTCTTTCAGCTTCTTTCAACTTCTTTCAATTTCAATCAACTTCTTTCAATTTCATTCAACTTCTTTCAATTTCTTTCAACTTCTTTCAACTTTTTTCAATTTTTTATTAATTTTTTTAAATTTTCTTTAATTTTTTAAGCTTGTTTTAATTCTACACATTTTTCCAAATATCTAAATTTTCTTTCAATTTCTTTTTTCTATCAATTTAATTTAATTTATGTCGATTTTCTACAAGTTTCTTTTCAATTTCAATTTTTACCAATAGCTTTCAAGTTTCTTTTATTCTAGAATTGCTATACATTTTTTTTCAGTTCCTAAATTTATCTATTTATTTCTAATTTGAACAATTTTATTTCAAATTTCCTCCAAATATTTTCAATTTCTTTGAATCTCTTTCAACTCCTTTCAATTTCTTGTGATTACTTTAAAATTTTTGCCAAAGATATAATCAATTAATCCTTAAATCCTTTATATGGATTAATATTTTCTCGGCTTTGTAGGGTATTCACTCATTGAAATCTCGAAGCTTTCATTCACTTTTTTATTCTGTCATATTTTTCGTAGCTTTCCTGCGTCTCAGTCTCAGTCTCTATCTCCATCTCTGTCTCTGTCTCTGTCTCTGCCTTCGTCTCTGGTCGATGGGTCTAGGCACTTCTAATGCCTCAGTTGGCGTAGCCGTCGCAGCGGGTTTTTTGAGTTAATTGGCAGTTTTGTAGTTGTTCTCGTTGTTGTTGTTGTTGTTGTTGTTGTTGTTGTTGTTACATCAACTGTTGTTGTTATTGGCCAGCCCAATGCGTCATCGTAGCTACTGGTAGCCAACCGATGGCTAGCAACCGGCTGATGGCACAGCCTCGAAACGGATCTCCAAACGCTGCCGAATGCTTGACGTGTCGCAGTGTGTGCTCGACATGGCCAAGTTCGTGTGTAGGGGCTCAATTGCCAGTTCCAGGTGCCAGGAACATTCGGCCAATTGAATTGTCCTGAATGACGCACGGCGTTCAGTTTGTTGTTCGATTTTAGTTTGGTTTTATGTGTATCCTCCTCTCTCTCTCGCTCTCTCTCCCTTACCCTCTGTCTGCCGCTTTGTACACTCCTCTGTCTGCCACGTTGTCCACCCCTCCCGTCTGACACACCGCCTGGACCTGGACTAACATCACGATTTCCGCTTGCCGCCCACATATCCATCCAAATTCCCATCCAAGCGGTTCGTTGATGTTGAACAAATGCAATGGCGCCGAGGAAGATGATTGTACCAAGAACGAAGCTGGATGCGGCGGCGGCGGCGTAGGATATTTGGTGGTCCCGGGGGTCAGGCAACTGTAATCAATTCTGCACATATCCATGCATACATAGATGATTTCCCCCGCAGAAGGCAAAACGAACACGAAGCTGTCAAAACAAGCGTAGAAATTTCTGCTCCTCTCATCGAAATCAGACTCTGTCCTGCTGCAGGTCACAATATGGCAGGAAGGTTTAGCATCCTAAGTGGTTAAATTGTCGTATGGTTGGCATGTTGAAACATATTTGAAATGTTTTCGTAATTCAAAGGATATGCAGAATATAGTTCAGAGGCTTCAAAAAAATTTGTGTACTTTAGAATTGAAGAAAATTTTAAAGTAAAACACAAATTGCAGCTTTCAGAGATTCTGAGATTTGTTTTCTTCATGGATAAAGTTTTGACTTTCGAAAAGTCAACACTCTGAAGGACATATTAATTTGTTTATGGATCAGAATCTAAGCAAACTTTTAAAAACCTTAATAAATCCCCATTCTTTTTCCTTCATTCATGTCGCCAATTTGTACGCTGTCCTTAGATCAAATCCACTCAACACCAATAAAAAACCAGCAAACAAAATCGACTTGAGCTATGGCAAGCGCAGAGAGGATTAGGATGTGGGCGGAGAGTGTGGTGGGGGGAGTGGCTGATGCCAAAACGACGGCGGGAACGCTTAAAGCCCATTAAAAAGATGCCAACAAGGCAATTGTCAAATGTAAATGACCGTCCTAATAGATGTCCACGCTCACGTCCTTGCCCGGCACAGGAATAGGCCTAGGCACACGCTCCAGTTTCAGCTACAGCTCCATCTACCAGTCGCCAGCTACCGCTTCGTCTCCATCGACGTCTCCAGTTTCCGTTTCAGCCTCATCCTTGTCTCCTGCTTCTCCTTCCCCTTCCCCTTACCCATCCCCTTCATCACCGTCACAGTCACCATCTCCATCTCCATCTCCATCTTCATCTCCATCTCTGTCGCTTTCTCCTGATTCCCGTTGATATCCTCTCACTCTGTCTCCATCCACATCTCCTGCTAAGGCTCAGGACAAGCACGAAACGCAATAATTTGCAAATTTGCTCAGATAAATTCCATGCAGCGAGCGTCGAGCAGAGCCTAAAATATTTGCCCGCCAAGCCACTTGCAAATGTATGTAAAGTCCCATGACGAGCAGAGGAATGGGCCGGGCATGGACTAAGGCAGAGTCGGCGGGGGGGCGGCGGTAAATGCAAAGAGAGAATGGGGACGTAAGGGGGAGGCTAGAGATGGGTAAGCGTGGGGATACAAAGAAGAAAAAGTATGTCCAACTGGCAGGCAGCGACTTTTCTAAGGCACTGTCTCTCCCTTGTCAATGATATGCAAAACATTTGTAACACCGAGAACAGGCGTCTCACCCGCCCCAAGTCCCCGTCTCCGTCTCCGCCTACATCTCCGTCCTCGTCTCCGCCCCCGTCTCCGTCTCCATCTCCTGTAAAACACACCCATCCCATAGTCATAGTCATAGCCAGCGACAGAGATAAGCGCCAATTGTAGCCAATTGAAGGCGGCACAGCGTGGCATAAATAAATAAATAATCGATTGCAACAGACGGCAGCAGTGGTAGTGGCAATAGCAGTGGCAGTGGCCATAGCAGTGGCAGTGGCAGTGGCAGTGACAGCGCCAATAGAGCCAATGGACGCGGCAGAGATGATGGCAACGTCTGACGGTAGCTGCGGGAGCAAATGGGCGACAGCCGGGCCCGAGTCGAGGTTTGCTGTGTTGTGCTTTTGGCTTTGGATCTGGCAATTAATTGGCCATTTGTTTGGGGCGTCGTCCATATCCGGTGGCAGGTCTAGGTCCAGGACTCCGGACACGGACACGGACATTCCTGCAGTCACGCACGACATTCACGCACGCGGCACTTGACAGGCGGTACAAAGGCGACAAATCCCCAATACGCTGATGAGAATGAATGAGCTGCCGCCGGTCCCATGCATTTCTGTATGTGTGTGTGTGTGCGTGTGTATCTAAAGCTATGCCCATATCTGACTGCGCGCCTGTCCTTGTATCCGCTTATTGACGGGCGCCCCAGACCCCAGATCCCAGATTCCAGATCCCAGACCCCAGACCTGAGCCCAATGAAGGCATTGATCAACTTTAAAGCCGAAAACCTACACACAGATCTTCCATGCACATGGACAGCCGCACGTGTTGTGCATGTGTTAGTGAGCAAAGGATATATTGCTCATTTATTATGAATCAAAGGATCTTCAAGAGTTAAAGGACATGCTAGCAAAGTCCTGCAGGCGGCTTCATATGTGATGCATGGAAAGACTCTGACTTGATCTATACTCGACACAATGTCCCAAAGGATAATGTGATGCACTCGGAGCAATTTGATATAAAATAGTTAGCTTCAAGGACTCGGAACTTAAACAGATTCCAGTGGTTGCTTTTCGGTCTGTTCGACAATTTGACTCGTTGCAGGACCAAAAACTTTGGAAACTTTTGGGCTTGTGGCCAGAAATGTGCGACTGTCTAAGTTGAAGCAAGGACTTGGTCGCCATAGCTGTGGCTGCAGCTCCTCTGCGGGAATGTGGGATGGGCATATGAGAAGTTGGGGGGGGGGGAACTTCGGCTTGAGGACTGCAGCGTCGCCATCTCGCTGGCAGAGTGCGGAAGGCAGACGACGTTTTCATTGCCAGAGTGACTTGAGCCAGAGAGGAAGTAATTAAAACACAACTCAAAGGACATTTTAATTTAATCCCTTTGAGCTTGTCTCGCTGCTGTCTCGTCGCCATCAGAAACATGCGCCGACCGCCATGCCCCAAATGTTATTTGCACGCCGGAAGAGTGCTCCATTGATGGGGAGCTGCCGAGCCGCACCCCTTGGTCCGTTTCTGGAGCGGCCGAGCCCCCACCCAAACTCACACCCACACCCACACCCACTCTTACTCCTACTCCAACTCCAGCTGCAGTTCCAGCTCCCGCTTTGGTGCCAGACTCAGCTCCAGTTCCAACTGTAGCTCCAGCTCTAACTCCAGTTCCCGAATCCCGCTTTAGCTGCAGCTTCAGTTCCAGCTCCTCCAGCTTTGGCGCATAAATCATAACGCTTTGGCGCCCCGTCCACCCGACTACCCGCCCACCCGTCCACTCGCCCACCCGTCCACCCGTCCACCCGCGTCTTTTGTGCTTTTAGTTTTTATATGGGAGCTTTGGTCGCCAGTGTGGCCAGCTTCTGATCCGGCTGTATCTCCAGCTACAACTCCACCTCCCACTCCCCCTTCTGCTCCTGTTCCCATTCCCATTTCCGTTCCTGTTCCCATTCCCGTTCCCATTCCCGTTCCTGTTCCCGTTCCCGCTGCCAACTGTGTCTTCTCCTCGCTGCGTTTTATTTATGCCGACAGTTTATTAATGTCAGACGCGACTCTGCAGGCAGCAGCAGCGGAGCAGCGCAGCAGCGAAAGAGGATGCCTAACAACAGTGCCAGCTTCAATCCCCGCCAGTACCCATCAGTGTCCTCCAGTTTCCAGATTCTAGCTCAGGCTCACTCTGAGGCTGAGACCAGGACCAGTGCCTTGCTTGACTTGTAATTGTATTTGTTTATAGCTATGCAGATGTGTGGGTGTGATTGTGATTGTGATTGTCTATGTGTGCGCGTATGTGTGTGTGTGTGATTGTGATGAGGTGTGTGTGTGTGAATGCGATTGTAATTGTGTGTATGCTTCTGTGTGGTTGGGCGTTTGGTTTTGTGGGCGCCTCATTTCAGCACCCCAACCTTTGATCTGCTTCCATCCGCAGCTTCAACCGAGTCCTGGCTAAGCGGAAGCGTCAAACACTAATACACACACACACACACACACACATGTGAGTGCAGCAGAAAATAGGTTGCATCACTCCATTCGGTCCACGGCACCCACAAGCAAAAACGCCCGCCCCCTACTCCCTACTCCCTACTCCCTACCTCCCAACTTCACCCCACTCGACCATTGGCCCCATTCACCACACCCACAATGAAATCAACTCCCACTTCTTCTCCAACTCGCATTGTTGCTTGTTATGCTAATTAGTTTTCGACGTTGACGTTTGCCAGCAACGCCGGACGACAGCGACGCTGCCAACGATGTCTTTAATTGGTTCTCATGTTGCCCATCGCACCATCGCCTGCCACCCCGCTGCATGCTACCGCCTCCCATCTTCCACCTACCACCCGCTGTCCCACTGTCCCGCTGTCCCGCTGTCCCGCAGTTCGCTGCCCCTTTGCTCCTAGTCCCAGATCGGCTGCCGGCTGCCGGCTGCCTGTTGCCAGGGTTCGAGGATACTGCGCTGTGGCAGCTGCTGCCAGTTGGGCACTTGGCAGTCGCAACTGCCTCCGCTCCACGATGACTTTTTTCTTGCCACTTTGGCACTGGCAATTAAGTGCAAACTGCATGCAACTTATTTGATTTGCCATTGTTAGCAAAGCAGCCACAATTCAGGAACCTCCCATCCCCCATCCTCCCATCCTCCATCCCCCATCCTCCCATCCCCCGTTCCCAATCCTCCCATCTGTAGTCTACCATCCCTCCCTTCACCCACCAATCGTATGCCCCATCCACTGGCAACCCCAAGCTGCAAATTGCATTTGTGGCACTGCAAGTAAAAATGTTCTAGCTCGATTCTTAACTTTGTGTAAAATTTAGTTAAGGATATTAAAGTTGGCACTCACATCCTTGCCAAGGATTGCCTGTCAAACTCAAGCGCAAGTCTCTAAAAATCTTAAGACGTCTTCTTCAAAAAAATCAATCTTAATTTTCCCAAAATATATATTATTTTTATATTAGAGAATTTCCAATTCCAACAGGACTGATTTTAAGGACACAAATAAATGAATATTTGAAAATATCCTTAAACTAACTTTTGGCCGCCTTCAACTCGCCAAATGCAAATCTGTCCGTATTTGTTTGTGGATATCTCTCGATACAATAGAATCAACTTAAGCCTCGCATAGAGCACACCCACACAACCACACACACACACGCATAGAGCTATACACACACATGTGGCATGTGGCATGTGGCATCTGAATTGCGGTCGCTTAATGAAGGACTTGATCCACATTTGAACTGTAAAAGCTTCACAATTGATTCGCTCGATGTTCTCGTAAATATTCAAGCGCCGAGGATTCCTTTGCTGCTGCTGTTGCTTTGTCCTGGAGGAGCCCCGCGGCTAATCCTTTGGCTGCTAACACGCAATTCTGTTTTGTTGTGGCGACCAAAGCGGTCGACTTTTGCAGCCGCCTGACAGGTCCTGGTCAGTGGAATGGCCATGATAATCACCGACAGACAACATTGGGGCTCACGAGGTGAGCGGGGTGGGGTAGCGGGGTAGCGGGGTGGCAGGAGCCAATGTCAGGTAATAAACAATTCCATTTACCGACAGCTGTCAGCAAATAATGAAAAATTTAATAAAAATATACGCACACATACGAAAATATGAGTGGTTAACGGGGCATGGATGATGAGCGGGACGAAAAGTATGGGGTGAAAGGACATTGCAATGGATTTTGTGGAATAGTGAGGATATGTGCAGCAGAGGAGCCCAACAGCGAAGGATGCAGATGCTGATAACCGCAGTCCAGTCGCCCGTCCTGTCCGCAAGCTGTCCAAATATGTTTGGTTTTGTTGCCGTTCGTGTGTGTCCCTGGCGTTGAGTGAATCGTTGCTAGGACATTTGGACATTTGGACATGTGGACATGTGGACAAAGTGGAACGAAACGGTTGCGAAAGCAGAAATGGAAACACATCGTTGCCACCCGACGCAATGATGAGCGAAAAATTGACATGCATGTAATTAGTGACATAAGGACATCGACCACTGGCGACTGAAAGCTGGCGACTGTCGACTGTCGACTGTCGGCTCGTGACTGACGACTGACGACTGGCGGCTGGTGGACTGCTGGACCGGTGGACCGGTGGACCAGTAGACCGGTGAGTGACGTTGGATCGTTTGATTCCGGATTGGTATAAAGCACTGACTGATGTTCGCTTGATGACCTCTACATAGACACAACACACACACACACACACACACATAAAAATACGACACACTCATACCTTCACACACACACACACACATGCACGCAAACATACATATATCAATTATGCCGTTTATGTTCTGGTGAAAAGTCGGCTCTGACTTTTTGTGCGGCTGTGTAAAAATTAATTTACAGTTACAAAACAACAACAACAACATCAACACACACACACACAACAACAAAAACAAAGGCAGCAGCACAACAACAACAACAACAACCACATCATCAATATCAACGGTGACAAGCGACATTAAATTAATCACGCACTGGGAATGACTTAACTTTAGAGTCGAAATCCCAAAAATGTACGAAGATTGAAAGTGCATAGAAATTCACTCATTATTCGAGCATACAAGGAATAAAGGATAGGCAACAGTCCTTTTCCAATTATTACTTGTCTAATTTGCAAGTCTGCCACAAGATATTTTGGTACCTTTGCTTCCAAAATGTACCAAGCTCGGCAATAGGCTCAAGCCAACACCAGGCACAGCCTTGATCTCAATTCACATAAAAATCAAAGTAATTTTTAGCTTAACTTATATCAAATGTACCATAAGGCTTGTGCAGTGTGGTACATTTTAATGGAAATCGGTACTTCTTAGACAAAACAAGCTAAAGCTTTGATCTCAATCTGTACCAATATCAAAGCTACTTTTGGTACCATGTGTTCTTAAATGTACCGAACTCTGCATAAGCTTAATGAAGTGTGGTACACTTGATTGGAAAATGTTACTTTTTATTGAAGAGTAGACAATCTAAAGCTTTGATCTCAGTCTGAACAAATGTTAAAGCTTTTTTTGACACCACATGTTCTAAAATGTACCGTAGTCTGCATAAGCTTAGTGCAGTATGGTACATTTGAATGGAAAATGGTACTTTTTATTGAAGAGTAGACAAACTTAAGCTTTGATCTCAGCCTGATCAAATGTTAAAGCTTTTTTTGACAACTAATGCTCTAAAATGTACCGTAGTCTGCATAAGCTTAGTGCAGTATGGTACATTTGAATGGAAAATGGTACTTTTTATTGAAGAGTAGACAAACTTTAGCTTTGATCTCAGTCTGCACAAATATTAAAGCTACTTTTGGTACCATATGTTTTAAAATGTACCGTAGTCTGCATAAGCTTAGTGCAGTGTGGTACATTTGAATGGATAATGGTACTTTTTATTGAAGAGTAGACAAACTTAAGCTTTGATCTCAGTCTGCACAAGTATAAAATCTTTTTTAACATATATTTAAAAATGTACCAAGATATGCATAAGGTTTGTCCTATGTGGTACATCTTAATGGAAAATGGAACATTTTGAAGACCAACCCTAGCCACAACTTTGCATTCAGTTTGCACAATAATTAAGCTTTTTTTGATACCGCATATTGTACCGAGCCGCGAACAAGGATAGTCCAATGTGGTACATTTCAGTAGGATTTGGTACTTTTCATATATACCAAGTAACAGCTTCAAAATCAATTCTAAAATCTCCATAACCGAAGTTATTTCTGAGATTGTATATTTTTAAAATGTACCAATTGCCTTATTCTGTTCATACATTATGGTACATTTCAATGGAAAATGGTACTTTATGTAAAACACTGTAATTTACCTTCCTCAGTCAAGTTGCATCGCAAGTTATCTCACACGTTTGGCATTCGAGCGATAATCGTGCAGGACTCTAGAGCGAGAGCCATCAATTTTAATGCTCAAATGTCTGCTTATTACTCAAATGCCGTAAAGTAGGGCATAACAAATATTTAAGCGAAAATGATGACAGCTACAATGGCGGCAAACAATGGCGGCTGCCCAACAGCTGCCCACTGTCCGACGTGCAGGAGTCGCCGCAGACCGCTCCAGGAATCCAAAAACTTAGCCAACAGCCATCAAGTAGCCAGTCCGTCAGGCAGTCAGTCCGCCAGGCAGCCAGTCCGTCAGGCAGCCAGTCCGTCAGGCGGTCAGTCCGTCAAACAGCCAGTCCAACAGGCAGGCAATCCGTCAGCCAGGCAGGCAGTGAGGCGGTCAGGTTATCCTCGCTCCATCCTGTCTCGTCAGCATCCGCGTTTGGCGCAAGGACGATGACGATGACGATGGCAATGGCGATGGCGATGGCGATGGTCATGAAGATGGCTACGGCCATGAGTATGGCAATGGCAGTGGCGTTGGCGTCACTTGTCACATTCACGTTGACTCCTCTGACACGTCGACAAATTGTCAACAACGTTGCCACAGCGTTTACCCAGAAGAAACCGAAGCGTCCACCAAAAACAGCAGCAAAAGGAATAGAAACAGGAAAAAATAAAAATGAAAAAGAGTTGAAAACAAAAAATTTCAATAAAAAGAAATGGAAGAATTGGGATGGAAGGGAAATGGAAGGGAGATGGAAGGGAGATGGAAGGGAGACGGAAGGGAGATGGAAGGGAGATGGAGGGGAGATAGAAGGGAGATGGAGAGGAGATGGAGGGGAGATGGAGGGGAGATGAAGGGGAGATGGAGGGGAGATGGAGGGGAGATAGAAAAGAGATGGAAGAATTCTAAAGAGAAGATGGAAAGGGAATAGAAGGAGAAGGGAATAAGGAGAGGGGAGTGAGGAAAATTTGTTGAGGTTCCAAACGGATGACCAAAAATGGTCAAACACTAAACTGGACAGCCCCCAGCAGCAGGGGCAGCGGTTGAATGGAGACTGTACTCTATTAGCTGCAGGCAGAATTTTCATGCCGGATGACGCAACATTTTATGCCGCTCAGTGGATTTGCAACACTTAACGGCAGCAGTGGCAGTGACACTGGCCCTGGCCCTGGCCATGGACATGACGCTGTTGCTGCTCCTGCTGATGCTGCTGCTGACCCTAGTCCTTGTCGTTGTCCTAGCCTAAACTAGTCCAGGGTAACTGGCGTTGGCGTCTGCCACATTTATCAACGCCTCGTTCAGCAGCAGCAGCAGCAGCAGCATCAGCAGGCATCCAGTGTCGCAGGAACAGGGATTGGGGGCAACAGCTGCAAGTGCAATGGAGCAAGGGGCCCCAGGGAGGCGCCACTGTAACTATTCAAGCGGCTGCCTATAAAAATGTGCAGTTTGAATTTTGCTCCCGCTGATGCCTGACGAAAAATGCAATTCAGCACGATTTGCATTTTCGGTGGCCATGGGAGGAGCTTTAGAGAAGCCATGGCCACTACTTGGGTCACTTCACCAAGTGCTATATGGCGCGTGCCGAGTGGAGAGCGGTGGCTACCGAATTCTCCATGCGTCTCCTCCTAAGCTCCAATAAGGACATAGTTGATTGAAGTTGCTCAAGAGATTAATGTGAAATCAGTTTACAAAGTTTATTAAACTATTAAAAACTTTCCCTTCCCCCTCCCCATCCCCGTCCCTCCCCGCTTTGGGGATCAACCCTAAGCTATATATATATATAATATTTCATTGCTGTTCCAATAATAGAAATGCCTTCACGCTTTAAGTTTGCAAACCTTTTTCATTTTTTCCAATCCATTAATTTAACTAAATTCGTGCCAAAGGGTCCTTCGGGCTATTGTCCTCGGCGCAAAAGGATGAGCGCCAAATTTATTCGATTTCGCATTTGTTTCAAGGTAAAGAGTCTTTATTCTAATTATATTCGGCTTTCCTTAATTGAATCAATTTATTATCCCTTAATTGCGATATTTAAAAGAAATAAACACATTTTCTCATCTATACAAATCGTCCTCCAGTGTCACTTTTCAGCTGAAGGGCTTAATTTTTTAGTCATTTTTATTTTCAAAATTAACTCAAATTTGCAACTTTACTTCCTTCATTTTAATAGTAAATAAATATCGATATAATTCAAAATTTGTCCTCCATGGTCACTTTTTTTCCAAAGCGCCGATTGAAGCTGAAATAATTTTAAAAAAAAAAAAATATGATATAAAAATATATCATATTATATAAGTCGATGGGAGGGAACCGCAAAAGGGAATGGAATTGGAAACTGTTTGTCCTTGTGACAGTTGAACAACAGGTGGAGGACGTACAGTACTGGCAGTGGCAGAGGCAAGGATATCGTCAGCCACAGACAATTGAAATTTTTGATAAATAATTAAGTAGCGCCTTAAACGAGTCTCGAGTTTCCGAGTTGTCGAGCTTCCCAGAGCTTCCCAGAGCTTCCCAGAGTTTCCCAGAGATACTCAGAGTTTCACCGAGTTTTCCAGATTTGTGCAGAGTTTTCCGGGCCAGTCTTAAACTGGCAGACAGGACGCCTCACATATTTTATCACGAGCGATTTTAGCCGGCACATTAATCAAAGCAAAAATGCAGGCAAATTTCCATGCGAATGTGTTTCGAGTGCCTTTTACAGTTATAAATTTTTGCACACAGCCATAGAGACGCACACATGCACACATGCACACATGCACACACAGAAAGCACAGACACACACTTGAGCTGCTCACTCGCAGTGCAGGAGTATACAATACTCGAGCTTGCCACACGGCGGCAATGGGGCAAGTGTCAAGTTAATGCCAGCAACAACATCAACACCGAAACGCCCATCGCCCTACCTTCCATCTAATGACTGCGTTGACGGCGCCATTTGCTTTGGCAAAAACGCAGTAGACACATGCACGCACACACACACACACACACCCGCAAACTCCCCGCCCCCCCACACACACACACACACATGGGAGTTAGATGGCTGAAGTTGCACTTGAAAAAGAATCGCTGAAAAAAATAATCCATAAAGTTAAGTAAAGAAATTCAATTCATTTTATGATTATATTTAATTTTACACAAGGCTAATATTTTAGATAAGTTGGCAGTCCCATAAGTCGAAGTTGGCAGCTCTCTGAGCTGAGCTTCTGACTGACTTAAGTAGAAATTTCTTTGTCAAAAGAAGAAGGCTTTCTTCTTAGATAACACAGAATGTAACTGTATAATTAACAGCTGTAACTTACAGTTGCACTTAACAGCTGTTATTAACAGCAGAGATTAACAGCTGTTATTTAGTTAACATAACAATTGAAGAAAGGAAGGACATTCCTATCAAAGCGACTTATATCGCCTTGACTTGGGTTAAAGTTTCCACAGCGAAGAAAGCCATCTGCTTAGATAACATAGACTGTAACTGTGTAATTAACAGCTGTAACTAATAGTTGCAATTAAAAGCTGTTATTAACAGCAGCTGTTATTTAGTTAACATAACAATTGAACAAAGGAAGGATATTCCTATCAAAGCGACTTATATTGCCTTGACTTGGGATATAGTTTCCACAGCGAAGCGAAACTTGGACCAAGGCTCAAGCGTTCAAGGAAGTGCACACAAATTTCTTGCAGTGTGTACGTTGTTTATAATGACGCTGATGCTGATGCTGATGCTGATACTGATACTCATGCTGATGCTGTAACTGTCGTTTAGTTGCTAAGACGATGCCAACAGTTGGACTGTGAGTCTTTAGACAAGTCAAGCGAACTGAAGTTGAGTCACGGGCGTGCACTGACAATGATATGTGCCTGAGGTAAGTGCCGCACACCATACTACACCACACCCCTCACACACTCACACACCCACAAAAACATACACAGAAACACTATCACACCTGCACATGTATCTGCACCTTTCACACACACACGCACTCGCACACATACATAATTCGCAGCTCAGACAACTACATGCAAATACTGTCAAGGCCACACGCACACAGTTGTAGCTCTGCTTGACATCCATCCACACGGGGCAGGGGACACCAGGTGAGGGCGTGTGGCAAGGTGTTGGCTCCTTGCACCGGAAATATTGTTGACATTTGTGGCATATTATCATATACAGCGTCCCAGACCCATGGCCCATAATTGCTCAACGTTTGTCGCTCTGTATTATGGAGCAACCCAAAGCGGGAGCCCCAGACGTTGATATAGTAACCTAACAACCTCTGCGCCCATTGGTTTCTGTTTCAATTAAGGCTAAATAATAGAAGCGCACATTGCGTGTGCAGTGTTCCAATCCAATTTTGTCATTTTCAAAATCTACAAAGCACCACTGCCAGCAGCAGCAACAACAAGTCGATCTTAGGTTTAGACGCTTTATTGAACAGTAAATTCATCGTTTGAAAGATGAGGTTGAAGGCAGTCCACCAAGAAGTAGCCATTGGTATAATGAAGCATAATTATAAAGCAATGTAAACATCGTGAGCTTGGATAACCGCATTAATTATTATATGAAATATTTTTCATTTAAGCAATACAACAAGACTAAAACTCAAGCTAAACGTGGCGCCATCTGTTGTTTAGCAGAAAATTCTTTTACAAAATATAGCGCTGTCTGCAGTGACGCAGACAAAGCTCAGAGTGTGTATATGGTCGAGCTTTAGCTAAATCTAAGCTATGCACTGTGGCGCCATCTAGGGAGAAGTAATAAATTATGTGTGTCTTCGCTAAGCCGTCCCCAGTTTTATTGTCAAGCACAATTTTAAATAGTCGGGAAATTTATAAGTGAATTTATAATGTGTGTATTATAGCAACATTTACAGCTATAAAATAAATTTTTTTCATACAGTAGGCCATGGCATTAAACTGTTTGTTAAGCAGTTGTCAGCGTCTGTGCATACTTCACATTAAGGAAAAGAAATTGAAAAGTCACACAAATAAAAAAATTGACCCGAAACAAAAGTACGTTCAAGGTTTATTTAAAAAAAAATCAAAGGGAAAGAATGGACGACCAAAATTTGTCACTGCTAAGTAAACAGAGTGTCATATTGGCCGCAATGAAGCAGGAAATTCGCATGGCCAAGCACGAGCTGCACAATTATAGAGATGAATATAGAAAGAGCCAATTGATGCTCGCCCGTACGGTGCAAAAGCTTCATACAATAAAGGCTGATGGCTTGCAGCTGAAGTGGCGTAATGCTGATCTGAAGCGTTGCAACATTGACTTGAAGCGCCAATTGAAGACCATGAAGAATCGATTGGCCATTGGGCAAGCTTCCCTACGCAAAACTACAAACGCACTGGACAAAAGCGAGCGACTTCGTAAAAACACTGAGCTACAGTATAAAGAGCATGCGAACAAGGTTGAGGAGCTAAGCACTGAGGTGGGCAAGATGAAGAGTGTGCTAACTGATTCAGAGGAGACGATCCAAAGTCATGGCAAATTGGCAGCCAAGCTAAGCGAACGTCTTAATGTTAGTGAACAGAAGCTACAGGACACACAATTAAGCCGGGAACAGCTTGTAACCGATCTCAAAGCCGCTGCCCAAAGTGCACGCAGTGTGGAATACGCCCTGGAGCAATCTACCAAGCAGGTGAAGCAATTCGATAAAAAGGTATACAATCTGCAGCAGCGTCTGGAAGTGGCGGAGAAACGTGCATACGAGGCCGAGCTCACTGCTCAGCACCACCAAAGGATCTCGGAGCAACTGAGGGAGCGTCTGGAGCAACTCTTCGAGCAACAGTATCGATCAAAGGTACAAGAAATGGAAGACGAAATCTGAATTCCCAATTTAAACTGCATAAATTCAAATTTGTTAAGTGCCTTCAGACATTCATTTTTTGCATCGATTAATTATAGCATTTAAATATTAGATCAAATATAAAATTGTAGGATATAAAACAAAATATGTATATAATAATTATGACCTCTTCAGTTTCGCTAAGCCGAACAACAAATACCCTCTCAGCCCCAACAAACGAAGGACTTGGCTAGTGTGTCCTAAGACTCGCCAAGTATTGTCAATATCCTTGACATTTTTGAGTCCTTCGATAAATTGATTTTCAACTACGTGAAACGTGGATCATTTCTGCATTCGATACCCTCTCCGGCCTTTAAAAGGTCCTGTGACAATGACTCCTATAACTATCCTATACACCTAAATAGCTACTACTTTTGTCAGGATATTGACTTGCTGAGAGGTTACACTTTCTTGTGGGGCTGTATCTGAAAATGTATCTCGTCGGCGTTGCGAAACTTGAGTGAGATTCCCTCGACGAACTGCAACTTATCCAAGTGGTGATCGCTGTGGAACTGAAAGTTGGCTATCAGCTTAACTAGAAAGACCTTCATGATGAGGAAGCTGTATTGGCGGCCTGGAAGAGCAGAAGTGGAATGTGTGAATCGATTATTCATCCATAAATGAATGATAATTCATTCGTGAATAATCAGTGAGTGGTTACCAATGCAGGTGCGCAATCCCTTGGAGAAGGGCAGGAAGCTGTAGGAGTGCCTCCGAGATGCTTGATCTCTGCCAGCAGCTGTCCTTTCATCCGAATGGCCATCAAGTTGGTGTTCCTGGTCTCCATCGTGCTGGTGGTGTTGATGTTGATGCTGGAGAAAACGTTGCGGCTCGAATTGCTCTGCAGCGTCGCCCCACCAGGCGGCATCGCGTTGCATGTTAAACGTATCCAGGACAATGATCGTATTTTGTGGCACAATCGCCTCACGTCCACCCAATGAAAAGTCGCGGCTTACGTGCCGCAAATTCATCGGCACCGTCGCCAGCAGACGCAGCGCCTCATTCACAAAGGCGTCCAAGTATTGCAGCTGCTGCAGTTGCTCGGCACCCACGTAACTGGTATCGTTGCCACGCGGCAGGACATTGGCAATTTCGGCGCGGAGTCGCTCTTGGGCGTCGCCCTTGTGTGTGGCCAGGCAGAGCAGGGCAATCATTATGCTGTTCGAGACTGTTTCAAAGGACTGAAACAAATTTGTTTTTTTTTTTGTTTTTATGATTGACTCTTAACGCTGTGCAAGTGCAGCACTTACCACCAGCACCATGGACTGTGCCTCATCCTCGATATCCTGCAATGTTAGCTCGCCATTGGCCGCCAGTTGAAACATTTGCTCAATGAATATCCGGCGCTGCCACGGCTCTTCGTCATCAACGTTGATGGCATTGCGTAGCTGCCAGTTGCAATGCTTTCGCTGCACAATCCGTGCCACAAAATCCACCAGCAGCTGGTTGCATGCCTCGGCCTCGCTGTACAGCTGAGGTGCCAAAAGGCGGTGCAGTAAATCGATTTGCAGCCAGGGCTTTACAATTTTAATAGCCGAGATTTCAAGCAGCCTATACACACACACACACACACACACACACACATACAGACACATGAACCAACGAACAGAAATACAAACAAACACATACCCATTAGTGAGACACACACACACGCACACACACACACACACATTGAGTGATAGACACAATACTCACCGCTTGTACGTGTTGGCAATGTGCGCCTCATCCGCCTGAGTGAAATTTGTCGGAGTTCCCATTATGGTAACTGCAATCGAAAGTAACGAGTCGTTAAGCTTTACACGGGAACGTCGACTTTGGCCTTTGGGGGTGCAGCGGGGGCCAGGCACAAGACAGAAATATACCATATGTGTTTGTATGTGTGTGTGTGTGTGTGTGTGTGTGTGTGTGTGTGCCAGCGTGTTTGTGACATTCGAAATTCACCGGTTGACATCAAGCGAGAGCCTCAACGTCAACTTCTGGCAACATAATTTCGTTCTCAAGCCCGCCACGCGCTGGCATGCCCCGAGCCCAGATCCGGAAACAAGATGTTCGCCTCTAGCCACCAATCACCAGCCATCAACCAGTAACCAGTAACCAGAAACCACCAGCCACCAACCCACCAACCCACCAACCCACCAACCCACCAACCCACCAACCCACCAACCCACCAACCCACCAACCCACCAACCCACCAACCACCAACCAACAGCCATCAGCTAATGGACACCACTAACCAATTTATCTAACAAATTTTCAATGTCATCTAATTTGATTTGGCCTCAAGAGTCGTCGCTGGGAAAACACTTGAAGTGCCCCAACGGATGTGGCAACTTTAACGGTATTACGTTCCGTGATACTGCTGATTCATCTATGCAACTATGTGCGTATGTGTGCCGCTTCGTTGCCTTTAAGTAAAGTAAAGTCTATTGACAATTGAATTTTGGCTAGAACTCAGGCTCCAGATGTAATAATAAACGTTAAGTGAAAAACTTTCTCTGCTTATCAAACAATTGGATAAGTTTCCGAAAATCGCATTAAAAAACAATTTAAGCGAGAACTCAAAAACTCTGCTCGAAAAGCGTATCCGGAGTTTCCCTAAGTAAATAAGTACACAATCACAGATGTTTCTCACTTCTCTCGGCAGACACAATTAACTAGGGCTTAAAATCGTTAAGAGGCAGCTACGAGTTTCGGGACAAGAGCTAAGGTATACGAGCTACGGTATACTAGTTTCGGGACAAGACTTACGGTATACGAGCTGTGGTACACGAGCTACGATGTACGAGCTGTGGTGTACGATCTACGGTATACGAGCTACGGTATACGAACTACATAATACGAGCTACGGTATACGAGCTATGATATAGGAGTTTCGAGACAAGAACTTTGGTATACAAACTACGGGGTACGAGCTACGGTATACAACCTATGTTATAGAAGCTTCGGGACAAGAGCTACGGTATACGAGCTACGGTATACTAGTTTCGGGACAAGAGCTACGGTATACGAGCTGTGGTACATGATCTACGTTATACGAGCTGTGGTATACGAGCTATGATATAGGAGTTTCGAGACAAGAACTATGGTATACGAACTACGGTGTACGAGCTACGGTATACGGGCTACGGTATACGAGCTGTGATTCATGAGCTACGGTATACGACCTATGTTATAGAAGTTTCGGGACAAGGGCTACGATATACGAGCTACGGTATACGAGCTACGGTATACGAGCTACAGTATACGAGCTGTGGTACATAAGGTACGGTATACGAGCTATGGTATAGGAGTTTCGAGACAAGAACTAGGGTATACGAACTACGGTATACGGGCTACGGTAAACGAGCTGTGGTACATGAGCTACAATATACGAGTTGTGGTATACGATCTACGGTTTACGAGCTAGGTATACGAACTACATAATACGAGCTATCGTATAGGAGTTTCGGGAAAAGAGCTACTGTATAGGAGCTGTAATACATGAGCTACGGTATACGAGCTATGGTATAGAAGTTTCGGGACAAGAGCTACGGTACTCGAGCTACGGTACATGAGCTACTGTATGCAAGCTACGGTATTCGAGCTTTGATATACAAGCAACGGTATACGAGCTATGTTAAACGAGCTACTTCAATCAATCTCAAATAAAAGCTACGGCTGGCTGTTTCCGCTATACGAGCTAGGGTATAAAAGTTACGATATTCGAGCTTGAACAAACGAGCTGCGATGTTTAAGCTTTGATTGAGGATCTCCGTCGAGTGAAATGCAAAGTATGAATTGCGATATTCAAATTCAATATACAATAACGGATTCTTAATTAATGATTTTCATTGCCACAACTAAAATTTCTAGCAAATCTTTATCCAAACTTTCAACTAGTGGACGTTTTGTGGGTTGCCTGATTTAAGGCATTTGAAGACGATGCTAAAGCCAGAATACCCCTTGCCATGGGACAGGGTCGCAGCCGATATCAAAACCAAATCATATAGTTCCTATAGATGGGTAATCATAATTTACAGCCGAGCAGACAAATCAAGTTAATATTGGCCAAGCGCTCCACCATGGCTGCAACATGGGATTCATGGGTGGTGGCGGGAGACGCGAGACGCGTGGAGCGCGTAGCGAGAAGCGACGCGCGAGGCATGTGGCCTCTGAGTCTCGCTATGGCACTTTGTCTGGTGTTGGGTTCCGCGTACGTGAGCTGCATGGAAACTGGACAGACGTGCAGAGCTGTGATGAGTGCGAAGCCAGCGGGTGACTAGCGGGTGACGAGTGGATGGCTAGTGGGTGGCTAACGGCTGACTAGCGGGTGGCTAGTGGGTGACTAGTGGGTGACTAGTGGGTGACTAACGAGTGGCAAGCGGCTTATTTTGTTTTCCATTTTGGATTACGGTTTATGGTGAATTGAGAAATGGGAATAGAAAAATGGAAAATGGAAAATGGAAGTGGAAAACAGAAAATGGAAAACAGAAAGTGGTAAATGGAGAACGAAAAATGCAGGACGGATATGGACACCGATCTCTGGCAACTTACGGCACGATACCTCCAGAACAGCACGACTGAGCATATCCTCGGCATCCTTGAACTTCACATCCTTGCCATGCAGATGCGACTGTGTGGCAAACTGATCCACCAGCTTGTTGCCCACCGTGTTGAACACATCGAAGAAGCTGATCACAATGTTGTGATTGAAGGCAGGATTTAACTGTTTGCGGCGCAGTTTCCACTTTTGACCTGTGTAAATTTATTTTTTTTTATTTGCGCGTGAGTGCATCGAATCCGCTGATCCCAGGACTCCAACCATGGATTCACTTACCGCGCGCATGCAACAAGCCGCGCCGGGCAAAGAAACCCTCCTGCATGAAGGTCTTGTCTAGGCACTCGGGCGCATTCAAAATCGACTCCATGCTCATGGGATCATCTATGTAGAGCAAGGCGCGTGTGCCGATCAGTATGGCCAGTGGACGCTTGAAAAGGACACGCAGACGCGTCACCTTGTCCAGGATGCCTGTGTGCAAGTAAGGATGGTAATGAAACGGTTGTGGATTGTATGGGGGTAACTCAACTGTTGGGATGCAAATTGATGCAGAGCAAAAACCAGAGCAGCGGCTGCTGTGCCACGCCCCGCCATCCATTCAGCTGCCAAATGAGACGCCAGCACTTACGCTGCTGCCAGCCCAGCAGCAGGGCCAGCAACGTGCCACACACCCACATTGCCACATACAAGGGCATCACTTATGCTGTGGCAGCAATGTCTCTGCTTCTTTTTGCTGCTGCTGTTGTTGTTGCTGTTGTTGTTGCTATTATTATTATTGTTATTGTTGTTGTTGTTGTTGTTGTTGTTGTTACTGTGCTTGTGGTTTGTCTAATGCGGTACTTTATACGCAACTCAAAGCCGTCACGTTTCACTCCGAATCGAAATGCCAATTCCGAACGCAAATCCGAATTCGGATCCAATTCCGTGGATCGATCCGTTCAGTTGGCCAACAAAAACGCAACTGACATGCTTTCAAATTGATCGATCCGATCGATCCGCCCAACTGATCCGATACGATCCAATCGACTCCGACCAAAATACTCATGATAGTCAATAAAATAATTTTTTATTATCTATTGATTAGTTTTTTTATATACATTTTTTATAACTATTATTATATTAATATTTCGGACGGCGCGACGTTAATTTTTTTTTTTCTTCTTCTTCTTTGACTCTGAGTCTCAGGTGTGCCTACTGAGTATTGTGTGTGTATTGTGTGTGTGTACTTGGTGCTCATGACTCTACCCTGAAAATCTGAAATGGATCAATGTCCCCTTTGAACTTTAAACCACTTTATTTACATTCCAAGAACAAGATGTACAGTTTTATAGTTTATCAATTTTTATTAATTTTTTTATTTTTTATTGATTTATGACTCGTTAATTGCTGAAGTCTTTCTAAAAAATAATACATTATTATTATTAAGTTATTTATTTATTAAATTAATATTAAATTATATATATATTAATATCATATTATGTTATTGTATATTATATTATATTATATTATATTATATTATATTATATTGTATTATATTATATTATATTATATTGTATTATATTTAATTATATTATATTAAGTTATATAATATTAAATTATATTTTTCATTTTTTTAAGCTTCCCTTTTTAATATATATCTCGCCCACTCTCACTCACCCATTCGCCCTCTGCCAGTTTCCGTCTCTTTAAAGACATTTTTTGTCTCTTATTTTTTTAATTATTTACTCCCCACTTTTTTTCTTATAATCGTTTATCGTTTCATTTTTCTCCTGCTTCAATTTTGTATTATTCTCCTCCTTTGCACCCCAAGTCTCTCGCCCCATCAACCCCTACTGCTCATCCTCCTCAGCCTCCTCCTGTTTCTTTCCCCCTATGCTTTCCATCAGTCATCAATGTGAATCGATCTATCACTTTCTATTACTTATCTTTATGTTAATCCCTGAATCCATGATAATCTTCAATTCCCCCCCTTCATTTGGGGTAAATGTGGGGGACAAGAGGGTCGTCGTTGCCGAACGTGTGATAAACTTGAAGCTGGAGCCATTGGCCGGAACCAACACCTTCTTAGCTATGCGGATGAAACCTAGCAAGGACATAGCTCATGGCTGGCAGGAATTTATTGGAATTTATTAAAATTCCTGTGCGAAACTCAAAGGAGGCAAAAAATGTTAACCGCAAAGAGGAAACGGAATGTCAAAGTTACTTTCGTTATTAAAAACAAAGGGCACGAACTGACAATAGGAACGACGGCCATTAACGCCATTGTTGTGACTCTGGGACGGAGGTGATGGCATTACGGAAAAGGCGGACAATGATGGAAGCTCAGGAATATATGGCACGACGGAAGCTGAAAGTAAGAGGTGCACGTAGCGCGAGAGCGAGAGAGAGAGAGAGAGAGAGAGAGAGCGATGAGAGAGATAGAGCAAAAAGAGATAGACAAATAGACAAAGGATGGGATAGAGGGACAGAAAAAGAGAGAGAGAGAGAGAGAGGGAGAGAGAGAGAGATATGTAGTGCTAAAGAATGAGACTGAGAGAGAGGAGAAAGATTGGAAGAAGATATAGTTAGAAAAGGAAAGAACTAGAGATTAAGGATAGAGAGACAAAATAAAAGGATTTCTCTATTAAGCTATGGAAATGTTCGGCAAGAAAGATAAACCACAGACATCATGAGTATCATGACGGTTCCTTCTCTCTCCCACTCGTTTTCGCATTTCCACTACTTTCTTCTTTTTTCCCGATACATTCTGCACTATTTGTTATGCTAGCTGTCTCTTTCTTTATTCAGCTCTATACATCTCCATATCTTTAACTTCGCGGCACTTTCTTCACGCCCCTGAACGACGGTCAAGTCAATAAAGCTCGCTGATTAATGTCAAATTGTTGTTGTTGTTTTTACTTTTTGCATAAATTATGCATAAATCGCAAAACATTTGCCCAACGTTGCGTTGTCCTTTAAAGGACGATATGCCACGTCAACGAATACCAATGCGTCACAATGTGTCCTTGTCCCTTGTTTCTTCGCACATTCCATACAGCCTGAGTTTCAGATTCAGGCTTCCACACCCTTACCCCATATCCTTCCACACCGCCTCTTCTTTACCAACCAACAACCAACAACCAACCACCAACCACCACCCCCCTTTCCCAACACCCACCCTGTAACGACCCACTTGACGGGTACCAGCACAGCATTTAAGCTGTTTTAAGTCGCTTAACACACACTGCGAATAAAGCAATCAAAATCAAAGGACATCATCGACCAATGAATACCCTCAGAATCGAAATGAAAATCGAAATGAAAATCGAATTGATATCGAATTGAAATCGAATTTGAAATCGAATGTAAATCGAATGTAAATCGAATGTAAATCGAATGTAAAAACATATAAAACATATATCAATGGGATTTTTTTTTTTCTGATTCGATTGGAATTTCTATATTTAAAGTTAAGGATAAGACGATATTTATCGATATATAATCGATAAATTCTTAAATTAATTAAGACAATAATTAAAGGCACAAATTATCAGCAAATCAGCAGCCTTTTATCCCTTTCGAACTTCCAATCTTATCCTTTTTTATTAAATTGTCCTTTCGACCGATAATCATCGCGTACCAACGATATTTGTACGTCTTTAAGGATCCTTACGCAAACAACGTGACTCAAATTAAGCGACTGACTGACTGACTGATTGACTGATTGACTGATTGACTGACTGACTGACTGACTGACTGACTGACTAAGTGACTGAGTGACTAATCGATTGACTGACTGACTGACTGACTGATTGACTGACTAATCGATTGACTGACTGACTGACTGACTGACTGAGTGACTAACTGATTGACTGACTGACTGACTGACTGACTGGCTGACTGACTGACTGACTGACTGACTGATTGACTGAGTGACTAATCGATTGACTGACTGACTGACTGACTGACTGACTGACTGAGTGACTAACTGATTGACTGACTGACTGACTGACTGACTGACTGACTGACTGACTGACTGACTGACTGACTGACTGACTGACTGACTGACTGACTGACTGACTGAGTGACTAATCGATTGACTGACTGACTGACTGACTGACTGACTGACTGACTGACTGAGTGACTGAGTGACTGACTGACTGACTGACTGACCGACTGACTGACTGACTAACTGACTGAGTGAGTGACTAATCGATTGACTGACTGACTGACTGATTGACTGAGTGACTAATCGATTGACTGACTGACTGACTGACTGACAAACTGACTGACTGACTGAGTGACTAACTGATTGACTGACTAAATGTGTCTGACGCGTGTTGTTGACTTTTCTCCTCTTGTTTTTCGTATTATTTGCTCTTTCTTGTTTTCCGCTTGATGTTGAAAATGCGGAAAAGCCGTCATAAAAAATGAAAATACGAGACAGCGGCCGCAACAACAATAATAACAACAACAACAACAACAACAACAATCAGGCAAAAAATCGTGAATCTGTGTATAAATTTAATTTCCCCGCAGAAGAATTTCACATAATCAAATTTTTTAAATGTAAGCGATTTAAGGACCCCAAAAAGGATGATGATGATGATGATGTGTGCCTCTTTGTGTGTTTGTATGTGTGGCCGTATGTCTCTATGTGTGTGTGTGTGTGTGTGTACGTGTTTGTGTATGTGTTTTTGTATAGAGATCTTCTCCCTAGCTCATACCCTACACCGTGCGTTGACATATGAAATATTAACAGGTCCAACGCTCTTCATACAAGAGTCAAGTGCGTGGGCGTGGCAAGGGCAGGCGAGTCGCGCAATTTGCCATCAAGCGTAAAAACAAATTTACTTTAACGAGCGAACGCCATAGACCTACTTAGGAGGCTGTACCACATCCTCCAAACGAGTGCCAAAGGCATAGCGTTGCCAGACTATTAGACGGTATGATTGGCAAACAGATTGCCAGATTGCCAGACTGACAGATCGTCAAGCCGTCAGACCGTCAAACCGGCAAATCGTTAGACTGTCAAATCGTCAGACCGTCAGACCGTCGGACCGTCGGACCGTCAGGTTGCTAGACTGACGATGTTTGTATATAAATTAGAGCGCATCAAAAGTTTGTGACATTAAAGTCTTTTCTTATTTTTCTGTTGTGCTACACAAGCCCGCCCCCACACACACAAATACACAATAAACACACACATCTATATACGCGCGCACACACACACACACACACACACACACGTACGCGATTAGTATGCAAATAAATGTTTAAGCAAAATAAAGATGACGATGAGACTGTAATGACGCCCCCCACTCCTCACTTCCCAGCCGCCTTCCGCTTGTCGCTTGTCGCTTCTTTTGCATCGTGTACTTTGTACTTTGGAACAGAGCAACAAGAACTCTTAGTCTGAGAAGTGAGGGGACAAGATGTATGGGGTAAGTGGGTTGTCTCATAGAGGGGGTAAGGGGGATGCGTTAGGGTGTTGGCATCCGATTAAATGTGCTTTATAAGCAAGTAAGTTTGCGTGTGAGCGCAAATGTAATGACAAGCAGCCAAAAGGCGATAACAAGTACACACACTAACACACCCATACACTGACACACACATACATACATATGAGATTTGCAATGTCTTATCACCTTTTTCGTCTCTATTTAGAAAAATGATTGATTGAGTGACTGAGTGACTGAGTGACTGAGTGACTGAGTGACTGAGTGACTGAGTGACTGAGTGACTGAGTGACTGAGTGACGGGTTGAGTGACTGAGTGACTGAGTGACTGAGTGACTGAGTGACTGAGTGATTGAGTGACTGAGTGACTGAGTGACTGAGTGACTGAGTGACTGAGTGACTGAGTGACTGAGTGACTGAGTGACTGAGTGACTGAGTGACTGAGTGACTGAGTGACTGAGTGACTGAGTGACTGAGTGACTGAGTGATTGAGTGACTGAGTGACTGAGTGACTGAGTGACTGAGTGACTGAGTGACTGAGTGACTGAGTGACTGAGTGACTGAGTGACTGAGTGACTGAGTGACTGAGTGACTGAGTGACTGAGTGACTGAGTGACTAAGCGATTGAGAGATTGTTAATCATTGCTCAATAAAAATGTCTCTTATTCTCTAACTTATTATTTATTATTTTATAAAATCTCTTTATAATAAACAATTTAAGAGCAAGCGCAAAATTCATCTACATTAAAATTATATAAATAAAAAATAATTATAATTGTACAAAGGAAAGGCGGCTTCTGATTGCCAATACAAAAATGTGAAAATGTGGATTCCCCCTTTATTTATACACATACATATACATATACATATATGTATATATATGTATATATATGAACATCTCTCTCATATATGTATATTGCATATACATATACTCAAATCGGAATAACGGAGCTTCCAACCCATGCAATTAATATAACGGAGCAGAGCAGCAAATGTAGAAAATAACATATGTATATGTATTTATATATGTATATATATTTACAATTAAATAAATATATACTTAAATATAAATATATCATATATTATATACCCATTGATGGGACTATAAATATTCTTATCGCTCCGCTGATGAGATCAGTATAATTCGAGAGCTTCAACGATGAAGGCATTACCTATATTATTTCTCTGCTGTATCGCAGGAGCCGCGTCAACCTGTACAGTGTCCATTAGGGAACCATTTCCAGTGATCCTTAAAACGTTTGGCAGTAAAACAGTTATTCTTAAAGATATTTCTCAAATTCAAATATCGAATAATGAAAATGTTACCATTCATTGTGCCACGGGCATAAAATATGATTCATATTCAGGTTATTCGTCTTCATTAACAACTGAAACAACGCAAAAATTAAGTTGTTACAACAATCAAATTAAAGTAGATAATTACAATGTACGTGAAATATCCTGTCAAGACACATTTGAAAACTCTTTGTATGAGAGCAACCTAAAGCTACCAGGCTGCCATTCGGATGCCATGACATTGGTAGTTGGATACAAGCTAAATGAAATGCGTAATGTGAAGCTCTTGGGCATCTGCTATGATTTGAAGAGACTCCAATTGTTATTTGTGAGCTTTTTAAGTTCTATAAGATACAACATCTTTCTTGATACGGAAGCACCGCATGAGCTGGACTCCCTTCAGCTGGACATGCTCATTAGCAAGCTTAACGACCAGCTCCGCTTCCCAACCACATCTTGGATCCAACAGAGGCTCGAACGAACAGATTTAATCAAATATACTCTGTTCGAGTATGCAAGCCTACTGCAGAGCCCGACTCAAAAAAGGAGCCTATCAAACTACCATTTCCTGCTCAACATTGTATGGAGTCGCGCACTACTGCAGCACAACTGGAAACATTTTCTCAATGCTCTCAAAAGTGCCAGCAACGTGGAGGGCGATATTTATGATGTGCGCATGGGTGTGTCGGGTACCTTATGTCCACAAATGAAAGAGGAAAGCTGCCCCGATGTGGATATACCTACACTGGAAGATGACGATGGCAACCTTGTGAAAATTCCAGCATACGTTTGGGCACTTGTTCAATCGTTGAAACCCAAGGGGGGACCCAACGATAAATTTGTAGTTGTTGGGCATAACTGGCCATATGTAAGTCTTCCTTTGACACCTATACCCATATTGTGTTTATCTTAAAAACAAATTTCCTTAATTTTCCCAATATTCAACATTTTTTCCCATTTCCTTCAAATTCCTCTTTTGTCATATATGCAGGAAAACATGAAGGATATAAATTCGCTGTGCACGGACATCTGCGACGAGATACCTTGGCTGAAGAACAGTAAGTTTGGAAAATTCCATTTGATTCCCATATACGGAATCGTTCATTGTTGCCGTGTTGATGACCTTAAAAACAAGACGAACTTCCCACTGGACACGTTGCCGCCGATCATCCCGGAACCCTTGAGCTCTACAACGGTAGTGCCACCAGTAGTTTCAGCAGAAATGCCACCAGAGTACTATGACGTTTGAGTTCAATCTGATGGATGCTTTAAAACTAAAAAATTGAGTAATATACTTCTTCTTCTTCTTCTGCTTCTTCTCCTTCTTCTTTTTCTTCTTTTTCTTCTTCCTCTTCATCATATTGTTCTTTATATATTTAATAAATTTACATTTTTTCAAAATTTCAAATTATTTGTTGTTTTTATTTTTCTATTGTAATGTAAAGCAAAGGTCATGATAAATGGGGCTGATGGAAAGAGGAATACGAGGTGTGCTCAAAAAGTAAGGTGACTTTGTATTTTCAAGAAAAACTATTAATTTAGTTATCAATATTTATGTTGACCCCTTTAAAGTAATCCCCCTCAGATACAATGCACTTATGCCAACGGTTTTTCCAATCCTCAAAGCACTTCCCATAAGCACTTTTCGGTATAGCCTTGAGCTCTCCCGGCGATGCAGTATTTATTATTATTGCACACCTCGTATTCTTTGAAGATGGAAATCCTTCTCAATTATTCAGGATATACTGATAAATTTGTAGCAATATCCTTCTCAATAAGCTGTACGAGTATTCTGAGGACAAACTTTTTACTATCGTCAATCGATAAATAATTTATAATGGTGCTTTGATAATATATACTGAAAAATATAGATATACTGAGAAAAAATACTCTAAAATTAATAAACAAAAACTCGCTAATTAAAGCCCAGATGGGAGGAGGGAAAAGCGGGAAAACTTGTCTCGGAGTCTCTCGCTTTATATGCGTCAATCTCTGCGCCAGTGTATATTCAAATATTTATAATAGCTCAGAGTGTATGTGTGTGTGTGTGTGTGTGTGTGTGTGTGTGTGTGTGTGTGTGTGTGTGTGCGTGTGTGTGTGTGTAATTGTGTGCTGGTGCATTTTTTGTTTTTTGATTTAAAAATTGTATTTTTTAAAGCTTTGCGCCACTGTTGCTCGTATAAAATGTCGCTAAAAAGTTTTTAATTGGATTGCAACCGTTTTAATACTTTTATAAGGACAAACGGTTTGTCCTTTTGGCCCCACTGAAAACCGAAAGCTGAAAATCAATTAAAATGCCGCTCGGTCGTCACATTGATGGCTAAACTGTGTGTGTGTGTGTGTACGGTAATATCTGAGCCGGATATTGCATAACCGCCGTATCGATAACTTACCAATCAATTGGAAAGAAATTTATTTAATCATTCACTAGGATATTTCAGGACCTTTTTGCACTTAATCTGTATTCAAGTGACCTTAAAGCTGTGCTGAGGCATTGCCTTGATGGGCTTACATAATTGAACTGAGCTTAAGAAAAAATGGAATTCTGATCAGTTTCGATTTGTTTTCTACTCCTTCAAGGACAAACAGGCTTGTACTCTCCATTTGCCCACCCCTTCCCCCTTTTCCCTTCTCGCAATTAAAAGATATAATTTTACGTTCTGGTATGGTGGTCATTTTTTATTAGATAATCAATTTTTTTTTTTATTTGTTTTTTTTTTTGTTCAGCGCGAAGGCTTTGTATATTTATATATTTATATATGCATACACATATACACATATATGTGTGTTTGTGTGTGTGTTTTGGTTTTTTTTTATAATTTCAATAATATATTTTGAAAAGTTTTTTGTGTTCCTCCTGGGTTATTTTTGTTTTTTCTTTCTTTGTTTTATATAAATTCTCATCTACATACATAGTTTTGGTATTAGCCGTAGAACAATTATCACATCTTACATATATGTAGCTACACTTAAACATACCCATTACATGTCTGTGCATATGTATTCAAAACTGTCCATATATATCTGTCTGGGTCTGTCATTCATCTATCTGTGCATCTGTTAGATGAATAATTTTGTTTTTTTTTTATAATTTTTAATCTTTGTTTTCTTATCGCCTTATCAAATGAAAAAAAAAAAAAAAAATAATCATTTTCCATTCCTGATTAAAATAGAAAATTTTTATATATTTAAAAAAAAAAAAAAAAAAAAAACATACATACAAAATGTAAAAACAGTGTGTGTGTGAATCATGAATGAATGCTTATCAATGTTAAATGAGTGCCTACTCAATGCTGTGCAGTGAGTGCCGAATTAGCCAAGTTTCCTAAGTGAGTGTATTTATGAATACAATCGATTGATTCAAATAAAATATTATACAAATACGTATGATTTTCGAATGAATGAGAGCGTGAATTTCAATGCATTCATTCGATTCGTTTAATCAATTTTGGACATTGGCCTGGCTGTTGGCATGTCCAAAAACATCCTTCTAATGAGTCGCACAGCACATTGGACACATGGCTCCTTGACAACTGGAGTTGCCCGCCCATTTTACTGAATTGTCTCCTATCTTTTATTCCTCAAACTGTCTCAAACTTGGACTCATTTATATTGTATAAACAAAACTGTTAGTTCATTGAAAACTGTTTCAGTAGCCTTCAGTTGACTGCCTCCTGCCTCCTGCCTCCCGCCTCCTGCCTTCTGCCACCAGCCGCATGCTCCATGCCGCATGCCGTATGTCGCCTGCCAATTGTCAACTGTCGACTGTCGACTGTCGTCTGTCGACTGCCCGCATTACCCTTGGGGCATTTGCTGTCCTCATTTTTAAGCTGCTGCTTCCACTGTTTTTCTTATTCTTTTCTTCTCATTTACTTGCTCCTCCTCCTTAAAAGTACCCTGTAGTCATTAAAAATGTGCGAAAAGAGCCTTATAAATTTAAGCAGTCACATGGCGAAGTATTGAAATATATATTAACTGACTTCTCCTTTTTTGCCAAAGACCTATAAGTCGGTCTTTCACAAAACAAAAAAAAAATAAATAAATAAATAAATAAATAAAAAATAAATAAAAAATAAATAAAAAATAAATAAAAAATAAATAAATTCTTACAAATAAAATCTACACAAAAAAAAGGAAGTGTGTTTGGTGTGAAACGCATTGAGACTGAAGGGTGTGTACGTATGCATATATGTGTGTGTGTGTGTGTGTGTGTGTGTGTGTGTGTGTGTGGGGGGGTATAAATGGTACCTCAATGTCGTGCATACTCGCCTGAGACTATTTCAGTTGTTTTCCGCTTCCTTTCAATTGATGCTTAGAAGGAGCGCTGAAAAGTATGCTACAATTTCTGTCAATCGACGTCCCTCACAAAGGCCAACAAATTCATTAGTTATTTAAAAAGTTTATATTACAGCGCTTGACCTTTTCTTTGTCTTCGTGATGACATTTCATGCAACTTATGACGATGGTAATTATGATCCTGCCGCTGATGATGATGATGGTGATGATGATGATAAGAATAAACTATCATGATGAAAAACTGAATGTATAAACCGAAAATTAAACATGATCTCATTGTAAACTCTATGCATTCAAGTGTCTATGTCTGTGTATGTGTGTGTGTGTGTGCGTGTGTGTGCGTGTGTGTGCGTGTGTGTGCGTGTGTGTGTGTGTATTAGCCATGTTCATGCCCCGAGTTAGCCGAAAATGCAATCTAATCCATTAGAAATGCAATTGCGATTGCAATCGCAATTGGAATTCGCATTCTCATCTCCCTACCACCCGCCCTTCCCCTCTCATCAATCCATTGGCCTCGCTTTGCATTTCTAGTAGATGCACTCGCCCAGCAAATCGCATTCGCCTTTCTCCAATGGCCTCAGCCACAACGGATTGTAGTTGGGGCACAATTTTCGATGGATGGGCATTTTGATTTGGACTGCCGTCGATTGAACACCCTCCCAATTGTGACCATCGAACCTCTGGCCATCAGATCTATTGCACTGCATGCTAAGCGGCTCCTGGATGTACATCGTATAAAGCTGGTCAACGCGCGGCTGTGTCCATTTGATGCTTCGATAATTCGCGGAGCGTGCTCCATTCAGGTGTATGTCATGTTGATGCTCCTTCCTTTAGTTCATAGTGTAAAAAAAAAGAATAGAAAAAAAAAGGATATGTAAAATTCGTCATTTTATGAGGTCAGAGGTTGATTCGCAATTCATAATTTCACAACCAATCGACGCATTTGGCTAACCACATAAAGTAACATTTACTTCAGTCCACGCACACACACACACACACACACACACACACACACACAAACATATAAACATCATAACTGCTGCAAAGGTGCATCCTGTAGTCCTTTTGTAGCGGATAGCAACAATTTTGTTTTTTATGAATCACTTTATCAATTGTAACTGCGACTTTAAGCAGGATGTAGGACACAGATTTTTATTTTTTCAATTTTGATTTTTTTTACAATATTTTAGCACGTTAAAAAACTTCTCCATTTGCTTCTTCTTTCGCTTCCACAAGTTGCCACAATCGTCGACAAGTGTGAAAGATACGCATCTTACTCAATGCTCGCATCTGATGGCCACCCAACGAGTTGCTCGTGTCCTTTGTATAATAGCATTTTCAGATCCTTTCCTATGCTTAACACACCGTAAATCTTTCCAACTTTCTTCGCCGACAGCCGCCGTTCATTGAATCAGGAGGCTTTTGTCTAGAAGCCTTTAAACCATTTGGGCCTTTATAACTTTACCGCAATTCTCACCCAAAATTCCGTGCGTATTCAAAGACCGAATTCACAAGTTTCTAATCTAATAAAAAGGCATTTATGTATTTTTATATTTTTTTAAAGGACGTTCTCGTTGTTGGGGCATCGGGGCGAGTTCCTGACATTCTCCTCGCTTCGCCCTTTGCTTGTGGCCCTCATTCTGGCCAGGGCCATTAGCGATGGCAATTAGCGTGCACCTTGGCGTCGCTTCTGGGATAGCCTGACAGGATGGCAGAATGGCGGGGTGGCAGGATGGCAGGATGGCAAAACGACAAGCTGGCAGGCTGGCAGGCAGGATGTTGAAGACATTTCCGTTATGAATGCTCGTACCGAAGCCACAACAAACGTGGAAATGCCAAAGTTTTGCCTTTGATGGCGAGCGCCAAGGGAGTGAAAAGTTAAAGGAATAACCCGCAGGAGCAGCGGCGACAGAAGCAGCGCTTAGCGACGGATAGATTGAAAAGTATCTTTCAAAAACCCTTGGGACGTCAAGGAACAGGAAGAACAAGTAGAACAACAACAACAACAACAACAACACAAACTTGGCCAACAAAAAAGATTCACAACTCGTTTGCTTACCGCTTCATATAGACAAAGTAGTTCTCGAGCGTCTCCTCCGACACGGAGCTCTTGCACACCTCCAGCTTGGTGGCAGGATAATAGTGTATGTAGTTGACGCACATCTCATCGGAAATGGAAAATCCACCTAATGTTGCATTCATGTCCGCCAGCGTATTATAGTAGCAGGTGGTGACCAGTGCGTCGCCCTGTTGGATGGAAAGTGGTAAGGGGGTGGGATGGTAGGATATGGCGGGTAGGGGGGTTCGTAGGTGGGGGGTTGGTGGATGTTAGAAAATCAAATCTAGATTAAGATTAAATCAAAGTGGAATGAATAGTTGCCGGGTGGGGCGGGGGGATGTGGATTGGTTGTTGTTGGGTTGTTTGTCAATCGATAGCCTTACCGGTAGAACACGTGGCTTGTAGTGCAGAGTGCGCATTTCCTGGAAGTGATGTGAATAATAATCATCACGGTTCACCTCCCGCAGTTCCTGTTCGCCACGGAAATGACGCGTCAAGATGCGAACACCGCGCAAATGTGTATGCAATTGTGATCCAAAGATGATAATGCCCGTCCTTGGCAACGCTGCTCGGGTACAATCAGCCACACAGTAGCCACTTAACGGGAACGCCGTTTGTCCTGGCGGTATGGCCATTTTATCTGTGTACTCCAATCCCAGCTCCATCACGGCCGCATCATATTGTCGCAGTTTCTTTGTCAGCTTGATGCGCAGTCCTGAGCTATCCACGAGTCCTGCGGGGCGTATGATTAATATTAATGCAATAGCTGCCCAATTACTATATAAAATCTAGAACACACACACACACACACTCATACACCCTCACGTCTATGTGCAACGCATCAGTCGCACACACCACACACACATACAGACACATACAGACACATACAGACACATACAGACACATACAGACACACAAACACTCGTGGTCTGAGTGGTGCACTCAGCATGCCGTGTGGCAGCCTCTTGTGGCCATGTAATGCACGAGACGTTGCCATAACAAGGACACTTCAAGCTGCAATAATGACATTGCTCCTATTGTCCCTGACACTGCTCCTTGTTGTTATTTATACAAAACTTTTAATGAAATCTGCATACATATATGAGTGGGTGTAGGTGTACATAAGTGTGTGTGTATGTGTGTGTGTGTGTGTTGACTCATTTCTGAGCTGCGGACAGCACTTGAAAGCCACAAAGGAAACAAACAGAAAAACTCAAAACTCGACCATCCTGGGAATCGATACAAGTGACACTATCTTTTTGAGTATCCTTGATTCGTATTGCTCAGGACATCTGAAACCCCGTCCAAGCCAGAAACCCATGAAGGTGGCAGGTGGCAGTCATAAAAAAAAGAGAATGAAGAAATCTCAAACCTGCTTGCAGTTCCGGATTATTGAAGTGCACCTCCAAACGAACGTAAGGATTGAAGCTGGGACCACCTATGGGCAGACCAGCCTCCGGCGGATATGTAAAAGTGCTGGCACCCATGGCCCAGAGGGCCATCACCTTGGAACAGACCTTTGCCTCGGCCGGCAGCTGCTCGCAGTCGCCGTTATAGAGTGGAATCTCAATGTGGGCGTCCGTCTCGCAGTGAAACACCTCCATGTGGTGGACAATTCCGGGCGTCTTGATTATGGGCTCAAATTGTACAATATGCATGCGGTTCTTCAAAAAATCATCCAGGCGCTGCACGTGGCACCAATAGGTGGTCTCTTTGGCTGGCACCGGCGCCTGCTCCAACGTGATTTCCACTTGATTCAAGTCCCTGCAAAAATGAATCATTCATCTGAAAATGGGGAAACTATCGAATGATCTGATCGATGGAGCACTCACGTCTCGGGTATGAGTATCTTGTCGGCCCGGAGAAGCTGCAGCATCTTTAGTCCTGCCTCGTGAGGTGCCGTCACATTGGGCATAACGAATTGATGATCCTCCAATGAGAGCTCAGACTCACCACGTGCCCACACTATGTACATGGTGCCATCCTGTCGATGGTGGAGAAACAGCATAAGGATTTATACCCAAGGTACACCCCCCCTACCCTACCCCTCCCCCCTATCACCCACAATCACGATGTTTCTTACATGAAGGCGCAGGTCGAGCGGATCACAGGTATCGAATTTGCGTTTGAAAGCCAATGTAAACTCGTCCATTTTGAAAACCTCACAATCCTGTTGATAGTCCTTGCGTACCCAGTGGCCATCGGGACTGGTGTACGTGTCGGTGACCACGTTGAAGAAGCCGTTTTGGTTCTCAAAGAAACAAATGTCGGCATCGGCCAAGTCGCCGCGCTTCGAGAAGCCCAAGTAAAACCAACGGTGCTGCTCATTGAAGGCGTTCTGCAAATGGAAAAGGACCTCCTGCTTGTACCAGTCCACCATCCAGCTGAGCTTGATTTCCTTGTCATCCAGATAGATCTCATGTAGCTTTGTGTCCGACAAGCCTGGAAAGAAAAAAAAAAAATTCCATTATTAAAATCAACTTAAAATTAAATTAAAAAAATATTTTTTTTAATCAGAAATTAAGGACTAAAATTTGGGCAGCTCCAATTTCTTACTTAGAAGAATTCAAAGAACAAATACATATATATTTGTTGCCTTGGTAATAGGTAAAGTTACTTTCACGTTAAATATATCCTGACAGGACTTAGAAACTTATCCTTACTGCTATCCTAAATCGAGTTGTCCGTTGCGTCCAATGGAGTTTAACTCACATCAAAAAACTCCTGGCAACTGATGACATTCAAGAGTAATTCAATCCTTCAGAATCCGCCAAAAAACTGCAACAGTGTCCCGATTCTGCTTTAGACGGGTAAGTGCCAAGGATGAACTAGTGACTTGTGTAAACAAACTAGTCTACATTTTTACCCTCTGTGTGTTAACTCAATGTTTACTCAGTGCCTTTGATTAGATTTCCATCAAGAACGCAAAAAAAAAAGGATGAAAAAAGAAAATGGAAGAAAACAAAAAAAATGAAAGAAAACAAAAAAATGAAAGAAAACAAAAAAATGGAAGAAAACAAAAAAAATGAAAGAAAACAAAAAACAAAAAAACGAAAAAAAAAAAATACCCTTAAGAAATTTTGCTTTCGCTTTCGCTTTAGATGCTATCCTTTTCAGGTGCAAGTCGTCCTTCTGCAAGTCCGACTGGTCGTCCCTTCACTACTTTGTCTTTATGAAATGGTAAAAATTAATGCCTGCAATTAGGACACGTCTATGGTTTCTCTCCCAGCAAATTACGAGTTCAGAGTTACGAGTGCAGGACGCGATAATCAAGTTGCCTCCATACTAATTACCAAACACAAGAAGAGAAGTGAACGACTCGAATTCAATCTCTTGGCCGTGTTATCTTTTTGCTGGCTACGGAGCCGGAAGATGGCAGGACTACAAGGACTAGGTCATTAGATTTATGTTACCAAAGTCTTTGGCCAAGGCAGCTGAACATCAATTACAACTACAACACGCGCTTGACTGGGCCAGGCGACTGCTGTGGTCAAAATGGGGGAGATGAGAATGGCTGGAGAGATGTGAAGGACTGGCGAGGACTGGCAAGAGCTGGGGAGATGGGGAAGACTGGGGAGATGATGGGAGCTCGGGGAACCAGCCAAACAGTCTGGCAGTCAGTGAAGCGGCAGTAACGAGAAAGAAAACCCAATAAAATGTCAAATCCAATTGGCAAACACACACAAACATACACGTCACTAGTGCACACATAGCACACACATACACACACACACACACACACACACACACACACATACACATACACATACATGTAGCATACACATCGATATCGTGTGAACGTTGCAGAGTTGTTCAAAGTATATCAAACTGTTTGGCAGCATAGAAGAGTTCCGCAGACGGCGATGGATGGGCAGCAAATGGAATGGGGGCGAGAGGGCGACGGGGCAAAGAGGGGACAAATACAAGTGGGAGATACATGGGGAGCAAAGAGCGTTGGTAAAAAACACTCGATTACAATCAAAAGTGACAGCGATTCGTGGGTTTGGATGTGCTTTACTTTTCCTCTCCTTTCTAGTTCATCTCTTTTCTAGTTTTCCTTTTGTCGGATAACCAATGGAATTTATTGAGATAGCCGCCAAGATAGAGATGATATCCAGTGGTCTCCACTGCGTATACGTATTGTTTTTTTTGTCATTCAATGAACTTCACACGCCCCAACTTTCCAATGGCTCCCTTAAAGCACCTCAAGCCACTTAGAGACGAGCACTTCCCGCGGAAGTAATATGTTCCCAAAGGAGTTGTCCGAAAGGTACGATATGGTATATGGTATATGGTATATGGTATATGGTATATGATATATGCGATATGGTATACGGTATATGGTATATGGTATATGGTATATGGTATATGGTATATGGTATATGGTATATGGTATATGGTATATGATATATGTTATATGTTATATGGTATACGGTATATGGTATATGGTATATGGTATATGGAATATGATAAATGGTATATGGTATATAGTATACGGTATATGGTATATGGTTTATGGTATATGGTATATGGTATACGGTATATGGTATATGGTATATGGTATATGGTATATGGTATATGGTATATGGTATATGATATATGCGATATGGTATACGGTATATGGTATATGGTATATGGTATATGATATATGTTATATGGTATACGGTATATGGTATATGGTATATGGTATATGGTATATGGAATATGATAAATGGTATATGGTATATAGTATACGGTATATGGTATATGGTTTATGGTATATGGTATATGGTATACGGTATATGGTATATGGTATATGGTATATGGTATATGGTATATGGTATATGGTATATGGTATATGGTATATGGTACATGGTATATGGTATATAATATAGGGAATGTGGCGACTAGTTTCATTGTGCGGCACTAAAATTGATTTGTTATCCTGCATATGTCTCACTACCGAGCCGGATCAGACACAGTCACACACACACCGGCACACACCTACACACAACCACACACACACACATCAATTCAGAAGGCACTCACAGACTCGTTTATCATTGCAAAAGAAACAAAAAAATAAACATTGTCCGCGCCATCTCTTTTCTGTTTGTTCAGCAAACCATTGAAATACTCTCTACTGCCACATGCCCCACACCATTTACACTCACCACACACTCCTACCCCGATCACCAAAACACTATATACCCCACTCCCCCCCTATAGCCAAACTTCAGTTACACGCTTCTGCCTTGCACCGTCGCCGCTCAAGTGGAAAAAGCAACGAAAGCGGTAATAAACAACAAATTGCACTCATTGTTCAGTTTTACCGTTAACCATTTGTAACAGTATATTATTCAACACTATTTTCTACATAACCTAAAACATGATTCCAATGTGAAACATAGGATTGCCATCAGGGGCATCCCTTCAATCCTTCCAGTTTAGAAAATTTGCTCATGGAAATATTTTTGCCTTTAAATTAGCTTTTAAAACTGCCTCAATTACACACACACACACACTTATACACTCATACGCACAATAACACTCCTGCACAGTTGGTTGAGTCCTTTAAACGATTCTGTTCATCATTCGAGTCACAAGCCTTCAGTTTATGTTGCCTCCTTTGACAGGATGAAACCGAAATGGAAACTATCTTTAAATGAAATCTAAAAACTTTTGATGTTCAATCTAAGCCAGGTGAACTCTTTTACACACACATCACACACACATCACACATCACACACACACACACACGCACGCACACGCAGACAAATACACACAAAAGCAATCGGCATTCATTACACGAGCTGAAGTTTTAATTTTCTTCAAATTCGATTTGAACTTCAGGTTCTCCATACTATAAAATTGTTGAATCCCAACCCCAGCCCCAGCCCCGAAATACCGAGCTGATCGACCCTGCTAACCACTACACTCAATCCCGTTAACCCTAAGCCACCCCCACCAACCCCCCGCTTTAATCTATGAACTATTCAACCTGAGCCTGCCATTCAATTGGTTTATTTCTCGATTGCTTTGTCTCAACTTTTCAATTGCATTTTTATTCACACTTAACAGCCATTACCCCCGCTGGCAATTTGAGCAGCAACAGTGAAGCTTCCACTGATCGACTACCAGATACCCTGGAGCAATACTCAAAGAAAAAAAAATTCCCAAAAATTATACCTTCTGTTATTTAAAATTTAAAATATTTATTAAATTTTTTTTTATTTACTCAAATGAGTTGCCATCTATGGGGGGTATATACCCCGTCGGCTGGTTATATTTTTACAGGGTATAGCATTGCACACATAACTGTAAATTTAATAAACTTGTCCGAAGTTTATTGCATTTGCTCGACTGCTTCCCAGTGTGTGTTTATATATATATATATATATATATATATATATGTATATATTTATATATATGTGTGTGTGTGTGTATGTGTGCGTGTCTGCATGTGAGAGTAACCAATAACAAAAAACCTGAAAAACTTTTTTACTCTTCTTCCTTTTGACTCTGAACTTGAAATACCATTTTGACGGCTAAACTCTGGTATGTGCGTGTGCGTGTGTGCGTGTGCGTGTGTGTGTGTATTTGTTGTGTGTGTGCTGTCTTGTACATGTATGTACGGTGCACGGCTGAGCGCATACTTTAACGTTTTCCCTTTTAAAAGTGAAGTCGATGACGTGGTCGAGATGATGAGCACTCGGGATGCCAAGGCGCACAGGAATTTTCTTATTATTCACTGCATGCGAACAACTTGAAGGACCTAAATAGTTAACCCATACCCCCCACGGCCATCCTTCACTTGACAACTTTCACCCTCTTGAGTCGTGCTCCATCTTAAAAATATTTTCAGCATTCGCCTGCAGACGCATTTGCCTTGACTGCCTTCTGCCTTTCCAACTGATGACATTATTCCAAATCTTCAATTGGTCCAAGAATCTACCAACTTCTGGGACTCTCTCATTCTCTTTCAGCCCGCCGCCCTTTCACTCGCAGTCCTTTGCCATTTCTTGTGTCGCTCAAGTGTCGCTATAACATCTTGGGAATGCTTAAGTTTCTTCTTCACACCCGAACCCTTGGCGTCCTCCCACATCACTTAATACTTTATTGAATTCCCTTTTTAGCGCTCGACGCTCAGTGTTCAGTGCTCAGTGCTCAGCGTTTGGCGCTGAACGCTCGGCGTTCATCTGTTCATCTGTTCATTTTGATTGCCATGTTGAGGCGTGCGAGTCCTTCGAGTCGTTCAGGGATGTCCTTTGGTCAGTCTCTTAATATAAATTGACTGTTCTGTTGTCCGTTTCTTGTCACATTGAGTTATGAAATGAGGCGTGCTCTCCCCTCCTTTATATCTACAAACAAAACTCACACACACTCTCTCACACACACACGCGCACACACACACGCTTCAAGCTTTTATTGAGACAAATATTTGAACAAATTTTCTGTTCGTTTTGGGTCAATGTTGCGGTCGCCTTTAGCTTCATAAATTATTGGGGATTTTTTCAGCGCGCAACACTTACATAAATCAAGCAGTATATAAAGCAACATATATAGAGATTTATCTTTATATTAGTTATAGGACATGTATTGTGCGCCTGCATTGCCATTGAATCCTTGTCCAACTTTGATGGACTGGTCACGTCTGCATTCTTTTGGTCCTTACCCTGGACCAGGTTAATGTAATTGCAACGCCGAAGTGCTTCAAATTCCTCGTCTATTTTATCTATATATATCTTTTTTTTCTTTCTTTTTCGTGAATGTCGACACGTGCCTTTGCCACGCCCACAACCTATACTTATACCACTTTTCTTAACGTTGGCATTTTGTGATTTATTACGTCCTCGAGTCAATTTACTAGTAAAAAAAACCCATAAAATGTCAGTAAACGCATTTTAAAAGTCTACTAAAGTTTTTTTTGTGAATAACGAGAAGTGAAGGACGAAGTCGGACAGAGTTTTGGGGGGAGGGGGATGCAGCTCAACAAGTTATTGAAGTTGTGACGAGCAAAGGATCAAAGCGAGAAGTTAATGAACAAGACTCGACGAGGAGCTAAATGAGAATAAAATTAAAGGTTTGTCTCAAAGTTAAATTTCTGTACACTGAAGGGCACATCAAAGTGGAGAAGCTCAGCGAGAAGCGACACAAGAAGGAAAAAAAGGAAGAGCGATAACGTAATGCGTAAGGACAAGTGAGGCGAAATAATCCTTACTTAGAGGAAAAAAGGCATCGGTTTAAGGATAAAAGCAAGAAGTTAATTAAAGCCTAAAATCAAGCCCAAGTGGAGACAGAAAGTGGGAACAAAAATAGAGAGAAGTATCAAATTAGCGAAGAAGCAAAAAGAGAAGTAAATTAAAAAGCAGCGTTCAACGGTAAACAAAAAGCAATGGGAAAAAATTCCAAAGTTCAGGAATTTAGTTTCAGTAAGAGAAAAGCTTCAGCAAGAAGCAAATAAAGAAGCAAATGGAGAAGCAAATAGAGAAGCAAATGGAGAAGCAAATGGAGATATAAATGAAGAAGCAAATACAGAAGAAAGTAGAGAAGCAAATGGAGAAGCAAAAAGAGAAGCGAAGCAAAAACTCAACTGGAAACTATCGATAAATTCGATTATTGCACTTATCGATAATTTTAAAGTTTCCTAGTGGAAGTAAAATTTAAAAAGATTCTTTCATAGATCAAAAGTAAAACCTGTGAAATCTGTTCCATAAATGTGTCCATGCGACTCTTTTGATTTATCGATAATTGATCGATAAATCAAATCCCTTGTGCTCTAATGGAAAAAGCTCTGTGGTGATTTAGTACATCGATTTACAAATCGGAACGAATCAGGTGCATTTTAAATGGTTTTCACTTTGATTACAGGTAAAAAGTGTGTGTTGAATGTGAAATGTGTTACAGCACACACACACACACACACACACACGCACACAACCACACAGATACAGAGTCAGACACACATGCTCACACTTACACAAAAGGTGTGCGTAGAACGATAAAGGCGAACATTTGCATCCCATGTGAAACGTACGTTAACGTGACTCCTGCCACAATCTGCCGCAGTCTGTTGCATAAACAAGAGCCTACAAATTGGCAGGGCCAGGGCCATGGCCATGGCTGACATTCGGGCCGGCCGCCAGTTGTGGTCATTCGGGCAGCGTTTCTGGTTCCAGTGATAAATAAATTAAAAGGCACACGCAAAACGGCAGGAAGCCCAAAAACTGCCCCAAGCTGGACCCAACCTAATAAAGCTGACCACACGCACACACACACACACACACGCATACGCATGCGAACGCACATCCTCTTTACGCACACACACACACACAAGCACACACGCATATATAAGAAACGCATGGAAGATGGATGAGGGATGGGCCATGCGGTGGCACGTGGGCAACTGTGAAACACATGTGTGTCGACGAGTAGCAAAAAACCAAAAAACCAAGCCAAACCAAACCAAACCCAACCAGCGGCTTGTGGCCACCATCAGGACCAAAATGTGGACAATGGGCGGAAGACAGGACGAAACAAAATTGATAAAAAACAAGTCCACAGCAGGACGCATTGTCTGAGCCTCCGCACCACGCATGTTGGTCCTTCATGTAGAGACAAGCGGCTTGTATCCTAAAGGACTTGATGAAATGTGTGCCAGACTCTTGTTTAGAAACTTGATGTTGCCCCTAACAAGCTTCATGAGTGGCCAGAGTCAAGGAAATAATAGATTAAAGTATCAGCAAAGCGTCCAATGTTATCGCCACTTATCGGATCTGGATCCACGGGGTCCAAAATCGTGTTAACAAACATGAAATAACAACAAATTGATGTTTGTTTCAATTTATTACCGCCTGTCAAGTGACGAGGGTCGGTGAACTACCGGAAGGCACGTTGTGGTTCGTAGATGAACTGGGGAAGTTTCAATGCTCAATTGGTTAAAAACTTGAGAACGTTCCTACAAAAGTCCAAGAAGTCGACTTCTAAAACGGAACTATTTGAATCATGTTCATATGAACCAGTTCATAAACTAAAAATCGGATCAACATTGAACCCCAATTCCTACAGTTAATTAGATTGCGAGAGAATGTGAATTAATTTTTAAATTTTTAAATAGTAGTTCATAAATGAACTGATTCGCTAATCGCTATGCAAAAATAATGAATCAATTAGTGAATCACAAGCTAGATGCATTTAATAAATATTTAAATAGAATCTCCAAGAAACTACAACTAACTACAATTTTAACCCCAATTCAAATCATGCTCGGTGAACCAGTTCCATCATGTGTAAGGCTCCCTAAAACAAATTAGTGAACACAAACGTGTTCATGGCAAATGAAGAGCTCAAATTTCTTTTAAATCTGCAACCACTAAGAGCTTTCATGGCTAAGCGGTTTCTAAAATTGAATACAAAAAAAAAAAACAAAAAGCGTGTGGAACTGGTTCGTTAAAATTGGTCTACTGATTGTGCAAAGAGAATGGGATATTCCTTCGGAATGCTAACAAACCGATTCCAATCCGATTATAACCGCAAATAATACAAATTTAACAAAGCTTTCATAGAGCATGAAGCACATTTAGCAATCAACTTAAAAGCCGAGAACAAACTCATTTGAATACAAAATCCGTGAACGGAACCAAAATTGTCGAAAAAGAGATGCACTCAAAAGGAACTAGTGCTTTAACCTGCCAGTAAAGTAAGCCCACGGCGGAATATTATTACTTATCAGTCAGAAATATGAACCATTCGTTTTTAGTTCAGCTAATGAAATGAACCTTTCGCTTTAGGCTCCGTTCATAAGATGAATCATGCGTTACCAGTTTAGTTCCTAAAATGAACTTTTCATATTTAGTTCAGTTCATAAGGTAAACTTTAAGTTCAGTGCATAAGGTAAACTTTAAGTTCAGTTCATGAGATGAATCTTAGATGAATCTTTAGGTTCAGTTCATAAGATAAACCTTTCGTTACCAGTTCAGTTCGTAAAATGAACTTTAAATATTCGGTTCAGTTCATAAGATGAACTTTAAGTTCAGTTCATAAAATGAATTTTCCACTTTAGGTTCAGTTCATAAGATGAACCTTTCGTTACCAGTTCAGCTCATCAAATGAACCTATCATTTGAGTTTATGAAATAAACCAACCATTTTCAGCTCAGTTCATAATTCTTTGATCTGGTTTGTGGTCTGAGCGATTTGGTTCTAAGCTCCTTATGTAAAATGCTCCCCTAATGAACTGCATTCATCGGAAATGTGCGCATTAGTGTATAACTTTTAAGACAATTTTGTCGGCTGTACAAATACTTATTTGGGATCTTAAATTGTTTGCTGATGCGGTTCGTTTGTTAGGATCTGTTCAGCGGTTCGCCGCTCCGCCTGCTTTCCCCCTATTTTGTTGGGTTCGGTTCCGAGTTCCAAGTTCCAAGTGGTTGGGTACGTTTTCAGTCAGTCTGTCTGTGTGTGTCACGCGTGCCTAGGTTCTGGTTTAGCCCTTTCTCTTCCAGGCTCCACTTCTTACTTCTGACAACCACTTCATGTCATATATATATGTGTGTGTGCGTGTGTGTGTGTGTGTGTGTGTGTGCGTGTGTGTGTTGTGGCCAAATTAGGTTTCATCTGCCAGTTGCCTTTTTCACTCTGTTTGCAAACTAATTTACCGTTAGTTATTGCGCCTGTATGCGTATATCTGTATCCATGTATATCTATGTATCTATGTATCTATGTATCTATGTATCTATGTATCTATGTATTCATTTCTATCTGTAACTCAGCCTCAGCCTGAGTATATCCTGTCGCCCTTTACCCACTTTCACTCAAACTCTGAGACATGCATATGCCATGCCGGCCATTTGTCTGCCACGCCTCGGCCATAAATTATATGCTCTTGGCCAAAAACACACACACACACAGATACAGATACACGTGCAGGGAACAGGATACCAAAAGCTACACACATACACACACCCACAACAACAAAGTTGTCACTTATAAATGTGTAGTTATTTCCATTAAGTTGTTGTCATCACTCTGGCATTCCTTTGAGTCTCATCTCAGTTTGGCTGTTCGGGCACTTGTCGAAATTTTGGCCGGGGTCACGAACCGGGAGAAGCCGCTAGGTAATCTATGGCTTAGGCAGCTGGATGGGATGGATGAAAGGATGTGCGAGGAGCAACAGGGGAATGAGTGGCGGCTCCACCAGGCGGCATCGTGTAGATTTGCGGGCAACCGACTTAATCACAAGTAAACGACACCTCTCCCAGTCCCTTCCTGTCCCCCCCTCCAATCCAGCACCTCTCAACCAATCCCCAGCTCCATCCGACCGCTTCCAGCTCCTCCCAGCCCCTCGCAACCCCTTGAAGACCATCTTTGCTCATCTCAGCACAGCTCAACGTTACCCTGGCAGCCTTCCACGCACCTACCCACCAAATCTGCAGTGTCAGCCATTCATTTGGTTAATGACATTGTGTGGTGGCTGCTGCGGCAAAAGTTAGACACACACAGACACACACACACACACACACATACAATAACTCGTACACTCACATGCACGCGCTTAGCAGACACACAGGCAGACAGACTGATGGAAGGGCACTGTGTGTGCGTGTGTGTGTGCGTGTGTGTGTGTGTTGGCCGTATGTGCTCCGGCTGTGTATGTGTGTGTGTGTGTACTGTGTGTTTGTATTTATAAAAGAGCTGAACAGAGGCTAGAAAGTATCTCAAAGATACTTTTCAGCTAGCAGAGAACATAAACTTTGCCAGCGGCAACACGGCTGCCAAGCATAGCCGCCACTTTGTACCTAACTCATGCCCTTAACCCCACACGCCCACACATCCTCACCCCCATATACCCATACACCCATACGGCTACACAGTCACGCCCCCTTTCTTTCTTTTTCTTGCTGTTTGTGCATATGAAAGTCACAGACACTTTGCATTCAGAAGCATCGGAGGCCGGTTTTTAGCTGTCCGTTTGCTTTGCTTGAATTATTCCAATGGCAACATCAGCAGCAAAGGCACAAAAGCAACAACAACAACAACAGCAGCAACAACAACAGCAACAGCAGCAGCAGCAGCAACAGCAGCAGCAGCAGCAACGGCAGCAGCTGTAACAGTGGCGGCATTTGTGATAATGCAGCATATCTGCCGGCCCCAGTCCAACGCCCTTAACACCCCTAACACACCCATACACCCGGACTCGCACTTACAGTCACACTTATACAACCGAACACTCACTCACACACTAACACACTCACACACTAGCACACTCACACACCTACATGCATACGGCACACACACGACTTGCGTGGGAGGCAGGGCTCTATCAGCAACCACTTGGGAATCCGCAGCGCAGAAAACACGGCAAAAAATGAGAATGAAAATGAAATACAAATTTAAAAAATTAAAAACAAAATAAGAAAAAAAAAAATAAATAAAAGAGAGGAAAAAATAACAAACATATAAATATACATACAGGAAAAAATGTAACTAAATTAAATAAAACGAAATTTTGTCTCTGACTGAATGTTTATGCCTGTGTGTATATATATACACATATACATATACATATACATATATATAAAAAAAAATATGTGTGTGTGTGTGTTTTTATATTGTATCTGTGTACACATTTGCATACAATCGCTGTCATAATAAACGTGTCACAAAAATTTGCAAATTTTTCGCTTTCATTTTTAAAAATTTTAAATTTCCTTTATTTTTTTCCCCCTTTATCCTTTATGCAGAATAGCTACGCATAATCTTCTATTCTCTGGCTAAGAAAAAAGAGGACAATTTTTGATTTCCATAATTAAATGGAATTTCACTTAAATATTTCAAGTAAACTAGAAAAATGTTTGTATGTATTCGAATTTTAGTTCATTTACATTTCATGTTCATGGCAAGGATATTTGAGAATGCAAATTGTAGGGAGGTCCTGGGTTTGTTTATATATTTAATCATCACTTTTAAATGTTTGAAATAGAATTTTAATTATCCACTGTTACAATAGTGAGCACTAATTTGATATACCAATATTGCCTATGCATCCGAATGTGTGCCTAATATTTTGGGATGGCAGTGTTTAGGCGTCTGTGCATTACGCCGATCCAAGTGCGCTTTAGTGCCTTAATAATAGCTTAACATTTGCATAGATTATATCTGCTTTTTGTGTATATGTGCATATGGGAGATTGTGCAGTCAAAAACACACACGAGGATACGCACACACACACACACACACAGATACACACACACACTCACACTCACTTTCAGGTACTATATGCAAATACGATTCGCAGATACAGCACTTTGATTCAATTTGGTTCAAGTTTTTATCGCACCCCTCAGCAGTTGACTCAGAGAGGATGACACACACACACACACACACACACAATCGTAAGTAACATACACCTTACCCACACACCCAACACACAGATCTACACCCACACCACACAGACTCCCCACACATTCCGTTTGTACTAATGAGTTTCAAATGCAAAACCCACTCGACACTTTCGTCTCCCTCCCCCCCACACACCCACACCCACAAGCCTCAACCTGCCCCCCTCTCTGATTTTCCCTTTTCCCCATTCCACTAAACTTCACTGCTTACTCCATCACTTCCCATTCCACTTACCACTTGATAAATTGCACTTCAGATTCGTATCCGAAATGCTTTCGTTTTATCGTTGACCCAATTCTCCGATTTTCGGATATAATCAAACGGTATCGATATTAACGATGCACATAACGGAAAATATTGTCGACAGGAATTATTTTTTTAAATTATTAAAGCTTGCGGAAAACGATTGCATCACATTCCCATCAGGATACCATGCTCAGCAGGACATCAACTGTGTCAGTCCCCAACTTTGCCGATCGCAAAAAGAAAAAATTCATAAATGCTTAAAAAACTGATCTTTAAGGATTAAAAAGAAAATGCTGCAAGGAAAAAAAGACTGAACAAAAAAAAATATATTTTAAATGAAAACTTATGCTCCCATTTTGAAAAGGGTATGAAGGATTAAAGCCGTAGGAATATAGAGAAATGCTTCACACAAAGCAAATTTTCTATGGCTGCAGGGAAAGTTGGGCACCTTCTAGAAAATAGAACAGAGCGTGGGCGGCGAAGGGGACAAGAGGGGATAAGGAAAAAGCGTGAAATAGGGAAAGGGTGGAATGGGTGAAATGGGAAAAGGGAAAGGGGGGAATGTGGCAAAGCTGTGAGTGACAGTGGAATGGGGGAGCCACTAGCTTAACGGTACTTTCAGGGCCCTAGCTAATGAGTTGCAAATTTGGCTAGTGTCATTTGGAGATTTTCCGTAGGAAAAGCCCCACAGCGGCTTTTATAATTGGTTGCACGATAAAACGAGAACGAAAGCGAAACTCAAATTAAATTATGCCACAATGTGGCAACCGAAAATTATATATTCATCCTTATACACACATACACATATATATGTATGTATGTAAGTAAGTATGCGGGTGTGGGTATGGGGCATGTATATGATTTGCTGCCTGTGTCTGTGTGCGCGCAAAGGCGCCGCAAATTTAATCAAGCAAAAATCAATTTAAAATAGATTCACTTTATTCGCTAATTGATGTGCCGCCGGAAAATTAACAAATATTTGCCAACAGCCAACAGCAGCCGGAACAGTGGCAGGAGCAGTGGCAAGAACATTGCCAGGAGTAGCGGCAGAAGCAACGGCAGGAACACCGACAGCAACACCCCCAACCCCCGTCAAAAGATTGCGACTCAGCGGCACCAAAAGCATCAGCAGCTAATTAAACACTTTTCGCATCATAAGAAGCAACTAGAGCTGAAGATGAGACTCAAGCTAAGGCTGAGACCGAGACTAAGACTAAGACTGGGACTGAGGATGGGGCTGAGCCAGAGGCTGAGGCTAAGACTGAGGCTGAGGCAAAGGCAAAGGCAAAGACTAAGACTGAGGCTGAAGCTAAAGCTGAGAACTGAAAGCGCGAAATGAGCAACTGGCAACTGGCAACTGGTAACTGGTAGCTGGTAACTGGTAACTGGTAACTGGTAACTGATAACTGGTAACTGGTAACTGGTAACTGGTAACTGGTAACTGGTAACTGGTAACTGGTAACTGGTAACTGGTAACTGGTAACTGGTAACTGGTAACTGGTAACTGGTAACTGGTAACTGGTAACTGGTAACTGGTAACTGGTAACTGGTAACTGGTAACTGGTAACTGGTAACTGGCAACTGGCAACTGGCAACTGGCAACTGGCAACTGGCAACTGGCAACTGGCAACTGGCAACTGGCAACTGGCAACTGGCAACTGGCAACTGGCAACTGGCAACTGGCAACTGGCAACTGGCAACTGGCAACTGGCAACTGGCAACTGGCAACTGGCAACTGGCAACTGGCAACTGACAACTGGCAACTGGCCACTGGCAACTGGCAACTGGCAACTAGCAACTGGCAACTGGCAACAGGGTATAAGCTGTAAGCTAGGAGTAGGGCGGAGTACGACGGAGTAGGAGGGAGTACGTCGGAGTACGACGGAGTAGCGGGTGGAGTGGAGTATTCAATGTTTTGGGTCCTTTGAGGTGCTCGGGGGTGTTGAGTCCTGTTGGCAGCTCAGACATTTTAGACACGAGCAAATTACTTGGAAGCGGCATTTTGACACTTTGCCTGGCGGCTTCAGACGGCGCCTTTGATGGGCTCTAAGGATGTGAGCGTAGGCGGTGCTACGCGTGGCTCCGCGCTGAAGATAACTGCGTGACACGAACTTACAAGGTGTTACAAGGAATTCTAAAGAAATCGATTTAAAATTCCAAAAAAAAAAAAAAAACAACAACATTTTAATCTCTATTTAAAACGTATTAAAAAAATTAAGCCTTATGCTTTAACTTGGCTTTAAATAAAAAAAAAGCCAAAGGCTTCAAAGCTGAAATGATTTTTTTTTTAAGAAGTTTTGAGTTTTATATTGAATTTTGGAAAGCATAGCTTGTATTTTTAAATTAAATATTTTCCAATTATTTTTAAATAAATTTTAAATAAATTTTATATTAAAATTAATTTATTTAATTTTAATCTCTATTTAAAACGCACTAAAAAAATTAAGACTTATGTTTTAACTTGACTTTAAATCAAAAAAAAAAGCCAAAGACTTCAAAATGAGAAAGCATAGCTTGTATTTTAAAATTAAATATTTTCCAATGATTTTTTAATAAATTTTATATAAAATTTAATTTATTTAATTTTAATCTCTATTTAAAACGCATTAAATAAATTAAGACTTATGCTTTAACTTGACTTTAAATAAAAAAAGCCAAAGGCTTCAAATGATTTTTTTTTAAGAAGTTTTGAGTTTTATATTGAATTTTATAAAGCATAGCCTGTATTTTGAAATTAAATATTCGCCAATTATTTTTTAATAAATTTTAAATAAATTTTAAATAAATTGTATATAAAATTGAATTTATTTCATTTGCGAGCAAAGAACAATTTCTTTCTTGGCTACAAAACTACAGCCTGAAGTGCGAATCAATAAGAGTTGAGCTTTCGATGGATAATAAAAAATTAATTCAAGTTTCAGACAGAAATCAGAAGGAACAAAGGAAAGGGGAAGAGGAAGAAAGACAGAGAGAGAGAGAGAGAAAATGCGATTAAAGGAGACGTGCCTAAGCGCTAGTTCGTGCGTCGTGTCACGAGCCAAAATCGTGCACATTCCTAAGTGAAGAGAACAACATAATAAGAAGAACAATCAAAATTTAATTTGAATACAAATTGACAGCTTTTGTGGGGGAGGACGGACGGAAAATAAATATTTATAATAAAAGAAAGAACAATTTGAATTGAATATAAATATTTTTTTCTTCCTTTATTTTTTTCTTTTTTACAGCTCAAATGTCCGTTCATTTCGTCCTTGTTATTGTGGCGGCTGCTGCTGTTGTTGCTGCCGTAGCACTTGAGCAATTTGAATGCAGAGCAACAACTTGACAAAGAGGAGCAAGGATAAAGGGCACAAGTAAGGCAAATGAAAACAAATGGCTTAACACGACTGAGGCTGTGCTCCTGCGAGAGAGTCGAGAGTGCGGTGGGTGGAGTGGGTGGGGTACGAATTTTAGGCGATTGCCACAATCAAAATAGAATAAATATTCCTTTATTAGACTTGATTTGATTAGCGGTACTTAGGAAATGTTTATTTTGATTTCTCAATTGCTCCTTGTGGCACGTCCTGCAGCATTTGGCAAACTTGGCAACTCATGTAACCTTGATTAACCTTGATGAAGAGTAATTGAGGCTTGATTTTAGTAAATGGCATTTTCAAAATTGCCCATAGAAGGAAAGGCAAATGAAGTCGCATCATCCGAACCTCAATCTGCCATCTGAGTGACCAGGTCCTGGCCATAAGTTGAAGGACAACTCCACTATTATTTTTTTTTTCTTTTTTTTTTTGTCTTTTGCGCAACATTAAACAATTCCCATTTGTATGTCTATGAGGGGAGAAACAAATAAGGATATGTTGTAGGAACTAGCACCTGACATGTCCTGTCTAAGAGGTTTCCCTAAGCCCCCCCACTAGTCCAAGGACTAAGCCGACAAAACGAAATTTCGCAAAGTATCTGCCACAGGCGTTGCATCGATTTCTAAAAAAAAAAAAAGTGAATCTGAAAGAAGTTCTATGTTTTCTTCTAGTGCTTCTTCTTCTTCTTTTTTCCTATAATTTTTTTTTCTTCTTCTTCTTCTGCTTTTTTTGGATAACATTTGCTTGAGCGCACTTTAAGTGACAGTCACGCCTCGTGTTCACACACAAGTGAGTAGTTGGGTGAATGTGTGTGTGGGTGAATGTGTGTGTGTGTGTGTGTGTGTGTGTGTGTGTGTGTGTGTGGGTGTGGGTGTGTGTGGATGTGTGGGTGTATGGATAGATGGGAGTGTGTGGATGTGTGTTTAGTGAGTAGATGGGTAGATGGCTTGTGGTGTGTGGCAAAAAGTGACTGGCGCTTAATAAAGCCACACGAAGCGGAAATGAGCATGTAATGTTAACGGAAATGCGTTGAACGACGCCATCTTGCCAAACGAAAATCGTAGCAGATATTACATGTTGCAACGAGCTGCAGGCAACAACCTGCAACGGATGCAGCACAGAAAATGTGCACACACATCGCAGGAGGAGGGGCGACAGAAGGATGACTGGGAAAGGGGCGAAAGGGGGATAGCTGAGGGGAGCGGAATGGAAGTATAGCCAAAGGGAGGGCAAAGAAGGATAACTGAGGGGAGCGGGAAGAAAGGATAGCAGAGGGGAGCAGGAAGAAAGGATAACTGAGGGGAGCGGGAAGAAAGGATAGCAGAGGGGAGCAGGAAGAAAGGATAACTGAGGGGAGCGGGAAGAAAGGATAACTGAGGGAGCGTGGGGAGGGGGCAGACGGCTGCGGGCATACAGCAACGAGATTGGCAATGGGAGAGAAATTGAAATTGGCTTAGCTTATTTTAGGATCCCCCAGAGCAACGGTAAAGTGTTAAATTGTGTTGCTGTCTCACACACAAAATAAAAAAAAAGAGAGAGAGATAAAAACACAAAAATAGAAATAAAAAAATTGACAAAAATCTGAAAGGCGAATAAAATGAAAAAGGAATGGGAAACGTGAATATGAATGGGAATGTGGAGGAAGAAGGAAGAAGGAGAAGGGAAAACAGGAACGGGAACGGAAAAATGGAGGGGGAACAAAAACGACAAGAAAATGGGGAATGGGAGTGGTAAGGGGAAAGGGGATAGGGTAAGGGAGCTTAGTAAGAAAATAGAGAAGGGTAGGGGTAGGGCTAGGGGTAGGGGTGGGGGAAGGGGAAGGGAGCTGCAAGCGGCGCTGCACTCGGGGGAATCCCCAGTTGAACGTGCTAAGCGTGTGAGTGATAAAGAGCGGTAGATGAATAGATGGGTTGGGGTAAGCCAAGGTGTTGAACGAGCTGCGAGTTGAGTACACACACACACACACACACACACATACAGACATCATTGGTTATTTATTGGTTTCCACTAAATAAATCGAATCGAAATTGGCTAACGTCGCAAAATGGACCTTATTGGCCATTTTTGTTGGTCTGTGCATCTGTATATGTGAATGTGTGATTGTGTGAATGTGTGAATGTGTGAATGTGTGAATGTGTTGGTCTGTCTGTGTGCCTAACTACCACGTTTCACATGCACATCCGCAAAATTCTTACACGCTTAACTTTGAAACTGGAACACAAAATACAAGGAACTCGTCCTAGTAAATCAAAATTGGTTCTGTCGACACGAGATCCACAAAACTTTTGGCCCAAATAAAACCGAAATGTTGTCAAGTTTTGTTGCTTGCCCCGGCAACGGACACATGTTTAAGTTTATTATTTATTCAGTCAAGTTTTCACTTTGTTGCCACAACATCAAAATATATGGAAATCTATGTGTGAGCGGGCACAAGTATTCCCAAGTATACCCATACATATGCATATGTATATGTGTGTATGTACATGTATGCATATGTATATGCGCATGTATATGTATATGTGTATGTATATGTGTATGTATATGTGTATGTATATGTGTATGTGTATGTGTATGTGTATGTGTAGCCATGTGGGTGGCCTATTTGATGGCCCATTGATTGTCGGCACCATCACCATCATCATTATCAACATCATCATTATCATCATCATTAACATTATCATTTGGCATCTGGTCGCCTGGTCGCCTGGTCGGTCGCCTTGCCGGCCCTGCCAGCCTGGCCGCCTCATTAGCCAAAATGTTGGGGCGCATTTTGCGTGTAATTCGCTTGATTGTCGGCTGATTGCAGCCGCAAAATACTTTTGCATACTTTGAGGGGCCGCCGCTTATTCCCACAAGATTATGGGGCACGATTATTAGACAGCATTTACCGATGTCACGTGACCCAAGCTCAAGCCCCTGCCCATCCCCATACCCATCCTCATACCCATCCCCATCCCCATGCCCATCCCTCTACCCATCCCCATCCCTACAGCCATCCCCATCCCTATACCTATCTCCACCTTCGATCCCACCAGTAAACCACATTCGAACACAGGCCATGAGCAGACAACTTTATATATATATTTTTTTTTATCCTTCGGAATTCCAGCGCCATCCCTTGACTGTCAAGGGATTTGCCTTTGACAGGCAAACAGCCGATGCGAACGATAAGTCTGGCAATAACTTTAAAAGTCGCTGCGGGCTGCCCCCAGCGCATTCTGAATGCGGGTAAGTTTTAGGTGTCTCTCTCTCTGTATGTGTATATGTGTGTGTAAGTGTGTGTGTGTGTGTGTGTGTGTGTGTGTGAGTTTATTTGGTATTTTTGTTTTGGTTTCCCTTTGCTACGTTTCGTTTCGTTTCGTTTTCTTTTGTTTTGTTTTGTTTTGTTGTGTTGTGTCTTTTGCTTTCTTGTAAAATCATTTGGCTTTATTTTTGCCTCACATTAGTTACTACATCTGTACGAAATTGATACCAAGGTCCTTTTTTTTTGGGAGACAGGAAAAAGTAAAGGTCATGCTATGATAACAGACGTCACATAAATACAATGGAACCTAATTTTTCTTTCGCCTGATAAGCGAATCAGGGAAAAAGGATTTTTGTAGTACATATTTTTTGGGCCAGAAGTGGAACATATTTTAACGCCCACGGGAGGGATCAAGGTGCTAAGTGAAAAGGGACATTATTGTGAAAAGGATAAGCTTGTAATGTAAACGCGGTGCCAAGCAAATAATGGATTAAACGATAAACATAGTAAACAAGCTGAAAGCGGCAAGGATAATAGATAGAGTGAGGAAGAGGGAGAGAGAGGAAAGAGGATTCAACTCTGTGGACACTTTTTATTTTATTTTTTTTTTAATGTTTCCATTTCACTTTTCACCGTGAATATTTGTCTTTGGTAATGCAATGCCATTTGATCCTCTTTCTCTATTATCCTTGAAGTCTTCTGCTTGCTTAAGATAAAAATTGCATGGGGATAACGAATTTAAATTCCAGAGAAAACAAGTCGAACAACGCATACAAATTTAAGGATAAGCACATGGGGCATGCGATGCGGAACGTTGGAATTGAAACATAATTATGTACTGCATGTGTCTGCAATTGAAACATAATTATTTGCAACAGCCACCCCCATGCACTTTAACACACAGACATTGAATTGCTTTAGCCCGCATTCTGGCATCCTGGCATCCTTGCATCGTTGCATCCTTTCAAAATGTCAACTACTTAGCTTGCTTTACGTTAAGACGTCTAATCTCATGTCTCTGTCAATGATGTTAACATTATGTCAAACTGCATTTTGGTTACCCGCACGTCTGCTACCTGATCTGCCCCCAGAGCTGTACTAAATGTAGTTCAAGGTCTAGTCTTTGACTAAATTAAACTGCAGTCCTAATACCCTGCACCTTTGGCTAAAGGGTCTTTCAAGCTGAGCCCAAAAAGGACTCCAAAATATGACAAATTTTTAATTTTTAATTTTTATAATTATGTAATTAAATATGTAAAAAGAATTTAATTAAAAATTAAATAATATAAAATCTGTAATTAACTAAATTATTAAAAATTTAATAAATAAACTAATTTTTTTTTTAATTTTTTACAACAATTTTCTGCCCTTTTTTCCTTTATCAAAAACATTCATCAATTTGCTTATATATTTAAATATGTATATAATATATATCTGTATGTATATGTATATATATATATATATATATATGTGTGTGTGTGTGTGTGTGCCTGATATCTGATATGTTTGGTCATTTGTATGTGAAAAGTTATGTATTTTTGGAACAGTTCAATCAACCATAAGACTTGGCAGCAAATTGAACAGCCTCAGATGTCACTTTCACTGCCGCCGCCCATCGACGGCGAGGGTAGCGCCAGGGCGGGGCAGTGAGTGAGGGGAACTGAGTGTCCGTGCTATGCCCCTGAGGTTCATAGCAACGAACTTTAACAGGGATTTGCGCCAAGCCAGCTTAGCGTCAGCCTAAACAAAAACATTTTATAAACAACAACAGCAACAACAACGATAACAACATCATCAACAACAACAACAACAACAACAACAAGAACAAGAAGAACAAGAAGAAGAAGAAGCTGAAGAAAAAAGCAGCTGCACAGAAAAACTGCAGCTGGGCACACTTACGGGGAAAGCGAAATGAAAACAAAGCTTAGAAGGAAAGTAGATTTTTATCCTTCAGCCTTCCTTGACTCGACTTGTAGATACCCTAGACATTCAATATATATAATACATATTGCACACACATACATGCACAGTCACATGTACACGTTTATTGAATCAAACAAAAAACATTCGAGTCTTGGAAATTTGCAACTCCTCCTACGCCCCGCCCCCCAAAGCTGAGCAGATCAAAGAGTTTTCCCGTTAAATAAAAATGCATTTGGTTTTTTTTTTTTTTTTTATTACACTCGACTGCACAAATGCGATATACCCTTTTGGGAGGACTCTAAATGGGTTAAGGGTATAGAAACAAAGGCGTGCCGGCGTTTGGGTACAAACGCGTCGCTAAACGCGCTCGTAAAGCTTTCAATTAAAATTAATAAAAATATACGCGAATTAAATAAACACAGGAACGAAAACAAAACGTTGGCCCTGACGCCAAAGCCGGTGGGCGGGTGGATAGGTGGGCGGATCGATAGGTGGGCAGGCGGATAGGTGAACAGGCGGATAGATGGGCAGGTGGATGAGTGAACAGGCGGGCAGGCGGGCAGGTGGACAGTTGGGCAGACGGATATGTGAGCAGGTGAGGGGTTTGGCGGGTGGTTAGGTGGATGGGTAGGTGGGTCAGTGGATATATGAAGAGACATACAGATGGATAGGTGGGTGGACGAATAGATGAACAGGTGAATGAAATATGTTAATGGGAATCGGAATGGGAATGGTAATGGTAATGGAAACGGGAATGGGAACGGGAACGGGAATGGGAAAAGGAATGGGAATGAGAATGAGAATGGCTGTGGGAGTGGGAACAGTGAATGGCAAATTAAAATGTGTAGCATGTAATGCGCGTCATGGGAAGCGCTTGCGGAAATGGGGGGGAGGGAGATGCTCCGGCGAATGGGTTAGCTTTTCGCGTACATTGAGTCAACATCAGGTTATCATATAACGGTAAATGCGCCACGTTCATATATGTATGTGCATGCAGCAGCATAGTAGCATACACACACACGCTCACGCACACACACACACACTCACACTCATGCGAGTAGAATATGTATTTTCGAAGGGTATATTAACATGCCCGACGACTGGATTAAATAAATTGAATTGTTTGGCACAATATGGCCCCGGCCATTAAACAGCAACCCAGCGCACACTTACACACAGCTACACGCACACACACACACACAATCGTACACACACTCACACAGCAGCACGCAGAAACAAGGTGCGGGTGAGGTAGGTGGCTCAATGGAGGGGGAGAGTGAGCAGTGAGCAGTGAACAGAAGGCAGAGGGCAGAGGGCAGAGGGCAGAAGGCAGAAAAACAAAGCCAAGTTAAGCCAGGACAATCGACGAGGTTGCCTCGCAGTAGATGCACACAGCGAGAAATCGCAGACAAGAAGAAGCAACGCAGGCAAACAAGTCAATAAAACACACAAAAAATATAGAAAAACTTTGAGGAACGACTCCCACATACCCTGTACCTGGAAATACATATAAAAATAAACACAAACATTTTTAAAAAATAAATAAAATATATATAAAATATAAAATATATAAAATTGATTGAAATATATATTTATCATATATTAAAAAATCATTTAAAAAATATTTAATAAATATTTCAAAACTATTTCAAAAATATTTAACATAATATAATATATATAAAAAATAATAATAAACATAAAAAATATACATAACAAAATGTAAAAAATATAAAATAAATAAATAAATCTATAATTTAAAAAATAATACAAAATAATAAAAAAAATAATTAAATAATAATTAATTAAGTATAAATATTAAATATACAATATATAAAAAGTACCTAATAAATAAGTCAAAAATAAATAAAAACATTTAATAATTAATTAAAATAAAAAAATATAATTATTAAATATTAAAAAAAATTATAATAAAATATAAATATATTATTAATAATAAATATTAAGTATAAAATATAAAATATGTAAAAATATTAAATAAATAAATAATAATATAAAATAAATTAGTGGATTTCAGAAATATAAGTAGAGAAATCGAACAACCCGTCCAGTCGATACGCAACAAGGATACTTGAAATGTACCGTATTATACGTCTATTACATACATATAATTCTTTGTTTATCCGTTTGGTAGATATACAGGGTATTAAAAAGCAAAGGCAGACGAATAAAATGGATTTTCGTATGAAAAGTGGATATATAGGGCAAAGGCACGGCACACGCAACGGAGCCAGGACTCGCTGAGATTTTGATTTAAGTTGAAGGACATGTTATTGTGTTTATGGAGCACTTTGCTGGCATGACAAACACTCACATGCTGCTTTAGACGACACTAATCAGATGCTCTTAACTAGTGGGCATTTCGTATGTAAAGCCAACAGCCAACAGCCCACAACCAACAGCCAACAGGCAACAACCAACAGGCAACAACCAACAGGCAACAACCAACAGCGAACAGCCAACAGGCAACAGCTAAGCCTTTGGCACTAAAATTGTTATGGTGCCCGGCGCATATTCTGATTGGATTTGCATATAGACGCAGAGTTTATAAGCAGTTTAATGGCATATAAATAAGTGCGGGTATATGTATAAGCGGGCAAAGGACTTCGGGTTAAATGTGTGCGTGTGTGTGTGTGTGTGTGTGCATGTGTCAGAGTCATCAATCAGCCAGCAAGGAGCAAGTCTCGCATTCGGGTTTCATGGCCTGTTAAGCAACATGTGAGCTTCGAAGGGAATCGCACTTGTTGCACACATTTATTACTCACTCAGAATTTCTTGTTTTTATTTATAAAATTTTGATGGACCAACGCAGACTTTGAATGATCCAAGGGTGAAAAATGATGATAGAAACTATTATCGATTGGAAAAAGATACAAATAGAAACTGGGCTATAGATGCAGACAAATACTGCGATATATAGATACAAATAGGGATAAGGATACTCTTAAAGATATAGATACAAACTGAGATACAGATACACACTACACGATATAGATACAATCTGAGATACAGATACACCCTGGATCAAAGATATAAATACTGACTGAGATATATACTGATACAGATACAGATTGAGATATACATACTAGTTGAGATACAGATACATAATAAGATACAATCGGAGATATTAATACAGATACAATCTGAGATATATATTTTTAGATACAGATACAGATTCATACTGAGATATAGATACAGATACTGACTGAGATATAGATACAGATACAGAGATAGGTATAGATACAGTGACTGACTGAGATATAGATTCAGATACAGACTGAGATATAGATACAGATACAGACTGGGATATAGATACAGATACAGACTGGAATATAGATACAGATACTGACTGAGATATAGATACAGATTCAGACTGGGATATAGATACAGATACTGACTGAAATATAGATTCAGATACAGACTGGAATATAGATACAGATTCAGACTGAGATATAGATATAGATACAGACAGAGTTATAGATTCAGATACAGACTGAGATATAGATACAGAATCAGACTGAGATACAGATACAGATACAGACTGGGATATAGAATACAGATACTGACTGAGATATAGATACAGATTCAGACTGTGACATAGATTCAGACTGAGATATAGATTCAGATTCAGACTGGGATATAGATACAGATACAGACAAATTATAGATACAGACACAGACTGAGATATAGATACAGATACTGACTGGAATATAAATACAGATTCAGACTGTGACATAGATACAGATACTGACTGAGATATAGATACAGATTCAGACTGGGATATAGATACAGATACAGACTGGGATATAGATACAGATACTGACTGAGATATAGATACAGATTCAGACTGAGATATAGATACAGATACAGACTGGGATATAGATTCAGATTCAGACTGGGATATAGATACAGATACAGACAAATTATAGATACAGACACAGACTGAGATATAGATACAGATACTGACTGGAATATAAATACAGATTCAGACTGTGACATAGATACAGATACTGACTGAGATATAGATACAGATTCAGACTGGGATATAGATACAGATACAGACTGGGATATAGATACAGATACTGACTGAGATATAGATACAGATTCAGACTGAGATATAAGATACAGATACAGACTGGGATATAGATACAGATACTGACTGAGATATAGATACAGATTCAGACTGAGATATAGATACAGATACAGACTGGGATATAGATTCAGATTCAGACTGGGATATAGATACAGATACAGACAAATTATAGATACAGACACAGACTGAGATATAGATACAGATACTGACTGGAATATAAATACAGATTCAGACTGTGACATAGATACAGATACTGACTGAGATATAGATACAGATTCAGACTGGGATATAGATACAGATACAGACTGGGATATAGATACAGATTCAGACTGAGATATAGATACAGATACAGACTGGGATATAGATACAGATTCAGACTGAGATATAGATACAGATACAGACAAATTATAGATACAGACACAGACTGAGATATAGATACAGATACAGACTGGGATATAGATACAGATACTGACTGAGATATAGATACAGATTCAGACTGAGATATAGATACAGATACAGACTGGGATATAGATACAGATACAGACTGGGATATAGATACAGATACAGACTGGGATATAGATACAGATTCAGACTTGAGATATAGATACAGATTCAGACTGAGATATAGATACAGATACAGACTGGGATATAGATACAGATACAGACTGGGATATAGATACAGATTCAGACTGAGATATAGATACAGATACAGACTGGGATATAGATACAGATTCAGACTGAGATATAGATACAGATACAGACAAATTATAGATACAGACACAGACTGAGATATAGATACAGATACAGACTGGGATATAGATACAGATACTGACTGAGATATAGATACAGATTCAGACTGAGATATAGATACAGATACAGACTGGGATATAGATACAGATACAGACTGGGATATAGATACAGATACAGACTGGGATATAGATACAGATTCAGACTGAGATATAGATACAGATTCAGACTGAGATATAGATACAGATACAGACTGGGATATAGATACAGATACAGACTGGGATATAGATACAGATTCAGACTGAGATATAGATACAGATACAGACTGGGATATAGATACAGATTCAGACTGAGATATAGATACAGATACAGACTGGGATATAGATACAGATACAGACTGGGATATAGTTACAGATACAGACTGGGCTTTAGATACAGATACAGACTGGGGTATAGATACAGATACAGACTGAGATATAAACATAGATAAACCCGAAAAACTGATTCAGACACAAATGCCGCTACCTGCAGAACTTAAAGTCCTTTGCGGTCTATGGCAGTGAACAGTCGTTGGCGCCACAAATGTTTTGTCCTTCTTAGACCAATGAAGGATACATTTGTAGGTTCTATTGATTTTTAATATGCGTCTTGTTGGCAACTGTCGCGCTTTCGGGCCATTGGGCAACTCGGAGCCAACTACTTTGAACTTTCCAAGGAAGCTGTCATGTATTTTCTCTTCTCTACGTGTCTGGGTGTGGGTGAGTGCGTGTGTGTGTGTGTGTGTGTGTGTGTGTGTAGGTGTGTAGATTTTAATGCTTGTATAAAAAAAAATAAAAACAGCGACGAGACAAACAAACAAATGTACGACAGGCACACACATCCAAACACCCATACACCCACACACGGACACATACATGGACACACACACACACACGCACACACACACTTGCATGAATAAAGCAATGAAAGCCCGTACTCGTCCTACTCGGCATTGCCAACCTTGTGTTAACTTAATACCATACGCATGCTTCTGCATACAAGATTGTGGCACACGGCGTATACGTAATTTGTGCTGCTGTCATAAAGCAGCAGTGGCTATAAATACGGAAGGACAAGATGGTATAAAAAAAAAAAAAGAAAAAAAAACTGAAAGACAAAGTCAAAGATAAAGTTAAAGATAAACAGTGTGATGTGTAAGGGGGGAGGGCTGGCTGTGTGTGGTGTGTGGGGGGAGGGGGAGTGGCAGGGCCAGAGCTTAAAATGAGCAATGAGCTTCTGCTGCCACCACAGCTGATGTCCCCTTTAACGGTACTAATATATTTTACGCAGTATTGCAAATGCACCGATCACCAAAAGTAATTCTCTCTATACATTTCTATTTCTATCTATATAATATATATCTCTCCCTCTCTCTTTCTCTCTCTTCCACTCTCTCTTCCACTCTCTCTTTCTCTCTCTCACTCATATAGAATTGCGGTACTTACGATTTGAGAAAACGCTCAGCGGTCGCGATAAGAGCGTCAGCAGCAGCAGCATTAACATCAATGGCAGCATCTGAGTTGAGTGCCGTTTTCGTTGTTGTTGTTGTTGTTTTTGCTGTTGTTGTTGCAGTTGCTCTTGCTGTTGTTGTTGTTTTTGTTGGTTCTGTTGCTGTTGAAATGATTGTTGTCGTTGGTGTTGTTCATGCCGATTGTTTTGTTTTTTGAATGGCTGCTGCGGCAACCTTAGCTGTTGCCGTGGTTGAAGCTCCTCTTGTTCATGATATTGTTGTTGTTGTTGTTGTCGTTGTTGTTGTTGTTGTCGCCTTCTCTTGTTCACATCTGCTTGGCAGTTGCCCTCTCGAGTGCCCTGATGTAGCCACATTTTAGAGTCGACTGTTCAAAGGGGGTAATCGCTTAGAGAGAAAGCGTTTATCGCTTCGCACTTCTTCTTAATGTTGGCAGCTGTTTTTCTTATTGTTTTTATTGTTCTGTGCTTTGGATGGATGGATGTTGTTGTTGCTGTTGTTGTTGTTGTGTTGCTTGTTGTTGCTGATTATGTTATAAACGAAAATATTTGATTTGAAAATGAGATTGGTAATAATTTCAGGCAACATGATAACTTTAAAGGAATCATTTTTTATGTATGTTTGTTTTTTTTTCTTGTTATTTTCCTCTGTTTTATTGCTTTGAATGGGGAACAAATTTTATAGCATACTTTTCAGCGATTGTGATTTAACTGCTTTTCCTATGCTCCGTGCGCTTAATTCTCATTTTTCACAGTATCTTTAACTTATTTAAAAAGTTTTGAACGTGCCCCAGCGCCGTTAACACCAACAAAACTCATTTCTACAGTACAACCAATACCCTTAACCTCCCTCCCACTCCATGGCAGTAACTTGCCAGCCCCGCCCCCCCGTACCTCAACTACATCTCTCTCTCTCATTCTCTGCCGCTCGTGCTGGTCACCAACAATAGCAAAAAGCTGTCGGTATGATGGACTACTGAAAAGTTTGACGGTTACCGTAACGGTACATTTATCATGCCCCAAATTGGGCTAATCAATTGCGGATATATGATGTTTGTATGTATTTGTAAATAGGAGAAAGCAACTTATGCGTAAACATTTAAATAGAGATGTGAGAAGTTGGAAAATGGAAAATGGAAGTAGGAAAATGGGAGATGGGAGATGGGAGATGGGAGATGGGAGATGGGAGATGGGAGATGGGAGATGGGAGATGGGAGATGGGAGATGGGAGAGGGGAGATGGGAGCGGGCAGATGGGAGACGGCAGATGGAAGATGGGAGACGGCAGATGGGAGACGGCAGATGGGAGATGGGAGATAAAAGTTGAATTAAAGCCTTAAAACAAATGTTTCACTTTCTTTCAAACTTGGCACGGCTCTAGGATACTTTGTAAGTTATTGATTTGAGAGCTCCGCGTTTGCCCTTTGGCTGTTCTATAAATACACGCAAAGTAAACTTAAATACTTTATTCTTCATCGTGATAAAAAAAAAAGAGGTGTTTAGTCTATAAAACAAATCGATATGTGGTCTATAGGAACCGAACTGAAGGTCCTGATATCACGATGATCAATGAACCTTAACGTTGGGGTAGACAAAAGGACACCATTTCTACGGCATTGAGCGAGAGTTTCCTTGAGTTAATCTCATTAGTAGGAAAATTCGATATGCAAATATTACGCATAATCAATCAATTTAATGAAGTGTAATTAATTGCCCAAGACTTAAAGCCGATTAGAAATTGGAAATTGGAAATTAGAAATTAGAACTTGGAAATTAGAAATTGGAAATTAGAAATTGGAAATTGGAAATTAGAAATTGCAAATTGGAAATTAGAAATTTAAAGCTGACCGCAAATTTAGAAAATTTACAAATTTCAAATCACTTCACGTTTAATTCACCTCATGTCACGGTATCAACAAGTAAGCAATCATTTGGCCATTTAATTGTTGAGTGGATCAAGGAGTATTACTTATCCTTGGAAGCCCTAAGCCCTAAGCTCTAAGCTCTAAGCTCTAAGCCACCTCCTCAATTAGTTCCCCGCCATCTGCCATTATGTAAGTAGCATATTTTTTGTGGACGGACAGTGAACCAAATTGAAAGCGAATTAAAATGCAATTTCTAACGCTTTTGCGGAATTTCTGTCTGTCTGCGAAAATGGGAAGCTGCGGCATTGAGTCGCTGCTGCGGCGTTGAGTCGCTGCTGCGTTGAGTCGCTGCTGCGGCGTTGAGTTGCTGCTGCCGCGTTGAGTCGCTGCTGCGGCGTTGAGTCGTTGCTGCGGCGTTGAGTCGTCGCTGCGGCGTTGAGTTGCTGCTGCGGCGTTGAGTCGCTGCTGCGGCGTACAGTTGCTGCCGCGCTGAGTTGCTGCTGCCGCGTTGAGTCGTCGCTGCGGCGTTGAGTTGCTGAGTGCTGCTAAGCGAAATACTTTACAAAGTACTTAAATTTGAAGCAAAACTTGGGCAACTTTCTGCTCGTGTTGCTGGGAATGCAATTTCCATTTTGATATCTACATTTCATGGACACGAGGACAGGATCTGTGCCACTGAAATGACAGTTTCAGAGGATGTGCAGTTGGGGTGCTGCCACCTCAACATTTAAGCCTCACAATCATTTTAATTCAATTGCTTAAATCGCGCTTTAAATTGTCTAATCTTTTTCAATTTTTTTCTAATTTCCTCATCGCGCGTCTCCTTGAAGTGAATAAAAGGAAGAGCTTCAAAATTTGTTCCCAAAATTATTATACACATATTTTTTGGCACCCTAAAAATTTCTCTTCATACAGACTCTTAAATCATATATATATGAAAATTGATAAATTTTTAATATAAAAAAATATTTGAATTTTTCTATTATAGAATTTAAATCTCTCAGATTAAAGCCGATTATATTTCTACATTTCATAGAATATATATATTTTTTTTTAATATTTAATTCATTTCACTTTTTGAACTCTGAACTGTCATCTAAATATTTCGTCTATTTTCCATGTGGCAGCTAAAATCTATTATTTTATTTATTTTTACTTCAGATCAGGGTTTAAAAAAAAAAAAAAAAAAGTCTCATGTGTATTTAGTATTTTTTTGCAGGCACTTTCAAAATTCTTGTTCAATTTAAATAATTATTTAAATATTTCTCATTTTGTTGTTAATAAAATTCGAAAAGATACTTCATTTATCTGTGTTCAATATTCGGCAGACATAGAGTCATAAATTAATGCCAGGAAAAGCAGTAAATCATCAATTAAATGATTTTATGATGCAATTTGCAATTTGTAATTCCCATTAAAAAGGTCACCGGATATGAGCGGGAATTTGTTTATAGACATAACGAATATTTGATGCGACTTTGCGGCAGCACCTGCGGCCACTTTATTTTCCGACAGATGCTAAATGTGCTTTTTGGCCCATAGCACTTAAGAACAACGAAGACAACACCAACAAACCGAGTATTAAAATCAAACAGGAAAAAAAAATGAAAAAAAAAAAGAAAAAAATAAAATGCGACACGGAAATGCAACACTTTCCGTTTTCCTTTTCCGTTTGCATTTTTTTTTTTATTTGCCTGCTATTTCTTTGGTTATGCACTTTGCACTGTGACAACAACAAAGATAACAAAAACAAAAAAAAAAACAATAAGAAAAACAACAAAGAGACACACACAGACACCGACACACACACACACACACACACAAGCACAAGCACGCTCAGTCATTCACAGGCGCACACAAAACCAACAAGAAAACGAGTAGGAAAGAAAAAATTACCAACATCAACACAAACACAAACAAATCGCTCGCCGGATTTATAATGGCAAAGTAAACAGCGCTCAATTCGCGCGCGACTCTTGTGCCGTTTTACCGTCAGTTTGTTTTAAGCGCCACCGTTTTGCATTTACCGTTTGAACGTTGGACGTTGTAAGCTTTGCTTTTGCGCGCGCTTTTTTAACGGCGAATGTCTGTCGTTTGTCGTCTTCGTCGTCGTCGTCTTCTTCTTCTTCTTCTTTTTGTAACGTAAAAGTATTCAGCTTTTGTCCGCTTATCAGAGTTGTGCGCTCTACGCCTGCCGCACGTAGAATGCTGAACAATTTTGCCAGTGCCAGCAGCTTTTATACCAAGACACCACTGGCTGTCGCTCGGCTTAGCTGGGCTCCAATCGGCTTCGTTCGTTAAGATTCGGTTCGGCTTGGTATCACTTCGTCTCTTGGCGTTTAACATATGTCCGTGCTGGCAATGGTTTCGCTGCCGCCATCGCTGCCGCCATCGCTTCCACTGTGTGCTTGCCTGCATATTTGCTTTATGAATGTGTTTACCAGTAAACTTTTTCACAATGGCGCGGCTCGAGATCGGTTAACGGGGTATGACATTTTTGCCCGTTGCCCGTTGCTCGCTGCCCGTTGCCCGTTGCCCGTTGCCCGTTGCCCGTTGCCCGTTGCCCGTTGCCCGTTGCCCGTTGCCCGTTGCCCGTTGCCCGTTGCCCGTTGCCCGTTACCCGCTGCCTGCAGCTTGCTGCGTGCGAAAGTGCCAACACTCGCATTAATGACAATAAGAACAACAACTCGAATAACAACAAAGGACAACAGCAATTACAAATTACAACAACAACAACAACAATACGAAGAACAGTTGTAAGCCAGATACAGCTCAATTAAATATCTGTCCAACCGGACTTTTGACAATGAATAGGTGTTTACACACATATACACATATACATGCCTACATACACACATACAAATACTCACATGTGCGCGTATATGACTTTATACGCTTACACACATTTCTTGGTATATATACATGTATTTCTATATATATGTGTGTGTGCCCTTTATACGTGTAATTACGATTATTCTGGCAATTACAGAAACTGCAACTCAACTGCAATTCAACTGCAATCGCATATGCTTAATATTATTTAACTTGCTCATTTGGCATGTCAATTGTGCGTGCATTTTACACAAAGGACACAGTACACAGGACGAATTTAAAATATCTCTTTCATTTGGAAAAATAATAAAAAAAATAAAATAAAATAAAATAAATCCCCGCATTTATTTATGGAATTTTATTTCATAATCATTTCAAATTCATTTTACACCTGTTTTTCGCTCAGTGCATTTACACCTACAACCGAGTTTGAGGACATTTGCAAGTGTCAGGTAAACGCAGTAATTAAAAATGCAGAGAATTGGCGTCAATTGCTTGTGTGGACATTGGCACCCAACCAAATGAGCAGCTGCCATTTAAAATGCCTGCATTCAAAATGCTCTAACAGCAGGATTAAAATAAATATATAAAAAGCAAAAAAAAAAAAAAAATAGAAAGTATAAAAAAGGATAAATGAAATATTGAATTTAATGCATTTAAAAACGGCAAAGCAATTCACATGGATGGCAGCTGTATAATACTTGGATTTAAATTGCCTAACAGCAATTTCAGCTTTGAGGCCCTTCAAAAACTTTATACGTTTCATTTTGAAACATTTTTTTTTTTTTATTTTTGACGAGTTTTGATATTTGGCCTTCATCGAGTTGGAAACGAACGGAAAAATCTCTAATTGAACCCCTGGCACACACATCGTTTGATTCAGTTTTTATGCTCGCATTGTGTCACCTGTCAAAACAGCGGTTTTTAGAAGGACAATGATACTAAAAGGATATGCAATATTTATTTAACAAGTCTCGATATCCGAACGCAATAGATTACAATATACATTGAATCAGATACCGACAGGACTTTACATCCTATAAGGATACAATAATTACTTAACGGACGATCGATAGCGGATGAATTTAATTGGGAATAGTGAATGACGAGGACTAACGAGGACTGACGAGGACTGACGAGGACTGACGAGCGCTGACGAGGACTGACGAGGACTGACGAGGACTGACGAGGACTGACGAGGACTGACGAGGACTGACGAGGACTGACGAGGACTGACGAGGACTGACGAGGACTGACGAGGACTGACGAGGACTGACGAGGACTGACGAGGACTGACGAGGACTGAAGAGGACTGACGAGGACTGACGAGGACTGACGAGGACTGACGAAGACTGACGAGGACTGACGAGGACTGACGAGGACTGACAAGGAATGACGAGGACTGACGAGGACTGAAGAGGACTGACGAGGACTGAAGAGTACTGACGAGGACTGAGGAGGACTGAAGAGGACTGACGAGGACTGACGAGGACTGACGAGGACTGACAAGGACTGACGAGGACTGACGAGGACTGAAGAGGACCGACGAGGACTGACGAGCACTGACGAGGACTGACGAGGACTGACGAAGACTGAGGAGGACTGACGAGCACTGACGAGGACTGAAGAGGACTGACGAGGACTGACGAGGACTGACGAGGACTGACAAGGACTGACGAGGACTGACGAGGACTGAAGAGGACCGACGAGGACTGACGAGCACTGACGAGCACTGACGAGGACTGACGAGGACTGAAGAGGACTGACGAGGACTGAAAAGGACTGACGAGGACTGACGAGGACTGAAGAGGACTGACGAGGACTGACGAGAACTGAAGAGGACTGACGAGGACTGAAGACCACTGACGAGGACTGACCAGAACTGACGAAGACTGAAGAGGACTGAAGTGGACTGAAAAGGACTGACGAGGACTGACGAGGACTGACGAGGACTGACGAGGACTGAAGACCACTGACGAGGACTGAGGAGGACTGACGGTTTTGTGTCCAGACGAAATTATCTAAATTATGCAAAACATGTAACAGTACAATGTGTACGCACACACACACATATATATATATATGTATGTATATGTATTTACATAGAAATAGAGAAAATAGAAATGAAGAGGCATGAATGTAATTGAGATTGATCCGTGTTTATGTTAACCCGCATATTGCGGCTGCATGTCGACATCTGACGCAGCTACCAAATGATGGAGCTGTGTGTGTGGCGACATTAGTCGATGCAGCGTCATCGACAAGCGGCTGGCGAGCAGCGACATGGCACTTGCTAGTTGCTGCTTGCCACATGCCACATGCCGCCTGCCACATGCCACATACACCATCGAATGTATCTATATATATTGCTGGCAAGTATCTGTGCAATGTTTGCCCAGAGAAACTCCAGTGTTTTGCATCGCAGACAAAGTTTGCTTCACGTTTCTACTGTTGCCACAAAGACACGTTGACTGAAATTTGCACCGTTGCTGCTCTGGTTTGACAATTGTTTTAAACCCGCCACCCGCCACCCGCTACCCGCCACCCACTATCCGCCACCTATCATCTGCCATTTGCCGCAGCCGCCCCACCCTTTTTCAGCTCGACCAACAGTTTGGTGCATCTGCTGATGCTTACGCCGTAAAATAAGTTTGAGCTGTCATAATGTTACATAGTTGCATAGTTCAAGCTGAAGAAAAGAGTCTCCAGAGTAACTAGAGATGAGAGGTTAAAGGCGAGTGGTGAGCGGTGAGCGGTGAGCGGGGAGCGGCAACGAACGTGCTACATGCGACGTACGACGAGACTTGCATTTCACTTTCACGACATGGAAACTGGTAACCAAGTAGATAAAGAATTCATGAAATACATCAAACAACTACAACAACAACTACAACAACAACTACAGCAACAGCAACAACAACTACAATGAAAGACGACAAGGACCGACAGGGATGAAGACGACGCCAGTTTCGGAGCAGTTTGTTACCCATTTGCCCAAAAGTATGCAATGACTATCAAATAAATATGCAACGATTTGAATTCAAATGATGTTCACTTCCAAAGGATATGGCCTCTATATAGCACACACACACACACACAACAAATGAAGAGATGAATGAATGGAAAAAAAAAACAGTTGAAGGCAAGCCAATGAAAAGTTGAGCTTTAAATTATTAGAGATTTGAAAATTTGCAGGCCAAAGGATGTCCTTTAGTCCGGGCATCCAAATTCAGTTTCAGTGTATTCCATCAACTGCTCATATTACTATGCATGAAGCAAGGATAAATGAATTACTTAGTGCTTCTCCAGTTTGCAATCTGAAATTCGTTTTTCAAGATGAAAATCTCGGCCATTTTGGCCAAATGCTTCTTAGCTTTTGAGACAACTGTACCCAATTTGCGTGCATGTACACAGGACTTGGACTTGGAGCGGCCGCAGGGCATTATTTGGCTGTCAGAAAATTCATTAAAATGCAATATGTAAACGCAAATTGATATAGACTTCTACATGGCCAAAAGGTAGAAAAGGTTAACACCCCCTTCCTGCCCACAGCCATCACCGCCCACAACCATCACCGCCCACAACCATCAACTAAGCAACCCATCCGCCAACAACAAAGCGAATGAACAAGCTGCAGGCTGTCTGCCTAAGTTAACCAGGATGCGGGTTACGGGATGCGGGATGCGGGATACAGCATGCGGAAAGCGGGTTGCGGGATGCGGGATGCGGGATGCGGGATGCGGGATGCGGGATGCGGGATGCGAGATGCGGGCTGCGGCATGCGGGAAGCGGGAAGCGGGAAGCAGGCTGCGGGCTGCGGGTTACGAGCTACGGGTTACGGGTTACGGGGCACGGATGTGGTTGGCCCACTGACGGACCTCACGAGGTGAGAGTCGGCAAGCCAAATCAATTGCAAGGCCATAAACTGCAAGGAAATCTAATAGAAAGTTCATCCAGCACCGCAAACCAGTGGAAATTCCATTGACTGGCAGCTCTTCGTTGTTGGTCCCGTCGAATCGTTTCGTCGTTTGGTCGTTTCGTTCGTTGCTTTGGGTTCATTGGTTGGCTGGTTAGATGGGTGGCTATGCTATGGCAGGATATGGTCTGGACTTCAGTGGCCAGTTTGCCCTGTCGATGCTGGCAAACATTTGCAATGGCTGCCAGGAAAAATAGCTAAACATTTTTCCAGGTAACTTTTTAATTAAAGCGGATTTCAGTTAAGACAAGCTTCTGTTCTCTGGGACAATAACGAAAATAGAAACAAAATCAAAGACAACAGCAACAACAGCAACAGCAACAGCAACAACAACAGCAACAACAGCAACAACAACAACAACAACAAAAGCAACAATTCTTATAGCAAGAAATACAACTACAAAAAGGAATGCCAACCCATGACTTGCCCATATCTAAGTGCGGTTTGTGGTTCGATTTGCCCCTTGCTCCTGCCATTCCCAAGGACCAAAAATATTGAAGCTTTCATTTCAATTACAATTTTGAAAATTTTGCATCCTGCACTCTGCATTCCGCAATGCACTTGTCATCTATGTGAATATGTACATTTATTATGGACATTTCTATATCAAAATTTTATTTCGTTATGTGTTGCACTTTTGGTCACGCACCAGGACTTCTTTGGAGTGAGGCTGGAAAATGGCAAGTCAGCATATATATACATATATATATAGATAGATATATTCTCTGAAGGCAAGTGGAAAATTGATTAGGCCATTTAAGGATAGAAGGAAACTGCATCGAGCTTGACTTTTAATTAAACGGTTTACTTCTGCCACAGACTAATTGTTGGGAGCTTAATTCCTTGATGGCTACTCATTTTATTTACTCCCTCCAACGCATTCAGTCAGTTTCCTGGCATTGGATTTGTTGCTTTAGTGGCCATGGCATCATTAGGCAGTCGAATAAAAAAAGCCATGCGGAAAAGGATATTAAGTCTGTGCCTTAAAGCGACAACAAAATCTGTCTGACTAAATCCATTTATCATTTTAATTAAAACATTCGGATTAAAGATGAACTGACAAGCCATTGCCATGTGTTAAATCCTGTGTTAAGGTAGAAACAAATAGTCCTGCATGATGACAGCTAACATCATATGTGAGCTTAAGTATTTACAGATGCCTCCAAACGAATCGTTTCAGCGACTTTACAAATGTCATTCAATATTCAGATGATTTTTATATAATTTGGCGGAGCATGGCATATCTTATGAGGGCAGGGCATAACGAGCTGCTCTTTGTGTGCGTACGTCACCCGCATCAGCTTTCCAATGCACAACAACAGTTACAGTTACAAACAGTTGGCAACAACAACAACAACAACAACAACAACAACAAGAAAAAGAAATAACCCCATTCAATGGTTCACGTGCCAACGCGTGTGTCCCACTCGCAATGACTTCACATCCTCCATTCATCCATTTCCTTCTTGTCCTGCCCTGTCCTATCCTGTCCTGTTCTCCCCTGCCCTGTCCTATCCTGTCCTGTCCTCCCCTGCCCTTCTCTGCCCTGTGCTGCCCTGTCCTGCCCTGTCCTCCCCTGCCCTGCCCTGTCCTGTCCTCCCCTGCCCTGTCCTGCCCTGTCCTGCCCTGTCCTGCCCTGTCCTGCCCTGTCCTGCCCTGTCCTGCCCTGTCCTGCCCTGTCCTGCCCTGTCCTGTCCTACTGTTGGTCCGCTGCTGTTGCTCCTATTATTATTACTTGTTGTTGTTGTTATTGTTGTTGCCTTTGTTGTCGTTGTTGTTTTCATTTTTATTGCCCGGCAGCCACATGCGAGGACCTGTCGGCCACTGGACGCTGCTTGTTTGCACTGTCCACAACTAATTGGATTGGTAGCGGAGAGAACAGCAGAGAGCAGGAGAGCGGACAGAAGAGAAGCAGCAGCAATCGGCGGCAGGCGTTTTAATGTTTGCTCGCAGTTTTGTTTGCTGTTGCATGTCATAATAAATTGAAATACGCAAAAATTGAATGCCAGCCCACAATTAAAAATGGCCCGGTTCGCCATATTGTCAACAGAGACTCCTTGCGATCGCTTATCAATATGTTTTCCAATTAAGCAGCCAGGATATACATTTTTTTTCCAAGTTCCATAACAATGGATCACACACACACACACACACACACACACACATACACACCTGTAAATATTAATATTGACCGACTTTAATTTTGAAACTTTAATAAATAGTTTACAAGTTGCTTACCCGTTCATACGTCCAAAGGATAACTGAGCACGTGACACGGAGTGTAACGTTGATAATAAGTTGGATAAATAATTGATAAGCTTTTAAAAAATAATTAATTAAAATAAGCCAATGAGCAAATGCCAAAGCAAATGGATAATAATAATATTTCAAAGTTTAACCCGTTATACAACGCACACATAACGGGACCATTGCGCAAATGCATTTTTTATGAAGTAATAATTGTGAAAAGGACGAGCAATGCAAGTAATGGCATGCACATAGCCAGTGTCTGTCTGGCTGTGGGTAACGCTTCCATTACCGTTAACGAGTGACACTTGGACAAGCCGGCCCGCTTGCTCTGTCCTGGCTCATGACCACTTGTTGTGTTCCCAGACAGTTGCAAACAGTTTTTCTTTTTTAAAACAATAAAAAAAACAAAACGAAAAACAAAACGAAACAAAAAACAAAACGAAACAAAAAACAAAACAAAACGAAACAAAAAAAAACAAAACAAAACAAGAAAAGAACAAAAAAAAATAGTAAAGGAAAATCGAATGCCTGGGGCCATGTACTTGGCAAGAAGAAGAAGTTGCGTGTGGGATGCTGAACGTTGCAGCCATAAAGCTTGTGACTTTGGTAAAAGCAACTTGGGGCAAGTTTCTTGCAAAATGTGCAACAAATAATAAGAAAGCTACACAAAAAACAAGAAAAATAAAACAAAAAAAAAAAAAAAGGAAATGAAAACTCCAAAGCTTTAAAAGTTACACAGAAACAAATCGTTGGTGGGCCAGAAACCAAACCAGGGGGGGGACCACATCAGCTAAGCAATCTCGAAAGCTTGCGTTGGAGGCATTGGCTTCATCAAAACATTTCGCAACATCGCTTCGTTTTAATGGCAACCAAGTCGTCAGCATGACCAGGCCCATCAGCCGATGGCGTTGGCGGAGGCGATGGTGATGGCGATGGCGATGGCAACAGGAACCCAAGCGACCGACCTTTTGTTGCTTAATTGGAGCGCTGGCCGGCAGAGGTGTACACTAAGCAAAATAGTTACAAAAAATTAAGCAAAAAAAAATAAAAGTCTGGTATAGAATTTTACTTACTAGCTTTGAGAATTTTCCATGAATTTTCCACTTTACGAATTTAATAATAAATCCGTAAGCACAGCGCTTGAATATAAAGATTGGGGTAGGAGTGAGGCGGAGGGGGAGGGAAGGTGGGGGAGGGTTAGGGCACAAGTTATTAAATATGTACTCAGCATTTTATGAAACGGAGCTGAATTCATAATCAGCATTTATGGAATTCATGATTTTGCAATTATAAAAAATGCGTCTGTTTATGAAGCGCTCGTAAGAGAAATTGCAAGATGTTCATTAAAGGATTCGTTTTAACGACGACGAACTAAGATTGCATTTCGCAATTTAATGAAATAATATACATATTTATTTAATTCATGACAAAAATGCCGACTTTCTGATCTGTTTAAATTTTTTTTCGAAATGACCCGAAGTATTAAATGGCTTTTGGTTATATCAAGTGTTGGGGGAGACATTTTTGCACAGTGTAGGCATTCGTTCACGTCCAGACGCCATTTGCATTCCAGCACTGGCATTGTCCGATGCCAAGCGGCGTAGGAGACGTTGGAGGGTCGTTGTCGTGGGCGTGTGTTGAAGTTGTACGTGTGTGCCATATAACTTTGGCAACGGGGCATCCTCATCGCGTATTGTGCACAGAGGACAAAATACGTAATCACAACAGCAGAAGAAGCGGGAACAGAAGGCGTCAGGAGTGACAACAAAACAATGTGGAAAATGTGCAACGTGAGGCGTTGGCTCGTTGCTGTGCTGTGCCTTTTATTAAGGCTGAGACAGAAACAGAATAAGGATTGAGACTGGGTTTGTGGACTTTGGGCAAAAGGAGCTGGGCGGTCATTGCAGTTATGTCACATGGCTGACTTAATTCATTCATTTAGATGACTCTGACAATTGTAGGTGTCGCGACCTCTGTCATTTCGTTGTTGCCAGCGACGCAGTGCAGCAGAGTCAACAGCAATGGCAACAACAATAACAGCAACATCAACAGCAACATCAACATCAACAGCAACAGCCCAAGTCAGTCAGTGGAGAGCCATTATGGCACCGACATTGTCAATGACTGGCACTGGCGAAATATTATTGCCTGGCGCAGGCAGTTGGACGCCAACAACGCCCGAACTGTTTGTCATTGTTCCTACCCTGGACACAATTGTGCACTTGTAAATGTAAATGCGAGTGTGTGTTCATGCATGTATACACATGTATTGTATGCATGCTTGATTGTGTGTGTACTTGCATGACATGTGTGCTCCATCTTGTTATGACATTTGAACCATTTTGCGCAGGTGGGCCAACATGGCTGCAACCATTTGTCAGCTAGTCAATCACCAGCTAGGGTGGTAGTACTTACTTAGTTTATTGCATTGTGCTTTGTAATTCTTGCCTTTGCCATAGATTATTATAGAACGTGTTTGTGTATATGTTTATTTACGTTCAAGAACATTAACGGCTCGCCCTTATGATGAATAAACAGAAATGTTAAAACTGTAAAGTAAGTGTTTTGAATAACGAACCTTGCGTGCAGCCAGTGATGTTTTAACATCAAGAATACTTTATTTAATTTATTAAGTTTTAACAAAAATAGTCGGATTCAAAGCAACGGTTTTTTTTTCTACGATATTCACGATCCCGATCATTCGATAGATTCCAACAGCGATGGTTTTGCAAAAATATCGATTACGGTTTAGAATCAACCTGCACATAATATTACAAGCTGTTTACGAGAAAAAAACGAATTTCAAAAAATCATTATACGAAAGAAGGCTATAAATAATTTTTAATATTTTTTCTTTCATATTTTTATTAAATAACTATATAAATCAAAGTTGATTACATTTATAACACTATTGTTAGTCCATCATTTGAATGGAAACGACTACATACTAAATTAGCTGGCAGCACTGAAATTTTGCCAGACGCAAGCGCAACAGCGTTGCCACATAATCGTCTTAAATTTAAGTTTTGCGGTAACGAACACGGTGGGAAACCAAGTAAGACGAAAAATCCACGCTGTGATATATAACGCAAGATTTTAATAGCAATATCGTAAAGTAAAGCAAGCAATATAAGTTTTAAAAAAATAGTATTATGTTGGCAACCGCTAAAAATACACAAATGACAACAATGCGCACAAGCGCAGCTGCCGTCGCAGCCTTGGCAAATAACAAAGGACAACAGCATGCTGATAAACAACAGCAACAAGTGCCGCAACAAGTGGCATCAAATTTAACTGAAATAATGGCTAAACTGCAAAAAGATTATGGCAATTACAAATACACTGTTTACCGATGCGCCAGCAAGTTTGTTGCATTACAAAAAATCTTTCACAGTGAGTAAATTAATTGATTTTAAATTAACCACTTTTTTTTAAATACTCATACACATTGTGCAGCTGGCAAAATTCCTTATAAGCTGGTAATGGCAGTTCTGGAAAGACATGGCATGCCAGCAAGCAGTGGAAACTATAATCTCAATCTTATGGTGCCACCATTTCAACTCACATCGCTGTTGCACGATGTTTATTTTGCCTGTGAAAAGTTGGGACACTTTACCAAAATGCAAAGCTATCAGTTGGACACCGCTACTGGTCTACTGGCCAATTTCTTTTGGAAAATCTATGATCCGTAATGCAGAACTCTATGTTTTAATTTATTCAAAACGTTAAACCATATACTCCATTTACAGGCAACGCAGACACTCCATATCGCTGCTGGAGATTAAGGTTACATTTCTATTACTCTGCAAGATGTACAGCAGTGAGCACATGTTGGCGGAGTTTTTTAGCCTGTTGGTAGATACAAAATCAAAGTGTGTTTCTCGTTATGCATTTGAGCAGTTGTTGGTGACGCTTTGCAAGCTGATTACCTTCTTAGGGGAAGGTACTGCATATGGGTCACATAATTTACAATCAATGATGGAACAGAGCTTTGCCAGATGTCCGCATGGTGCTGCTGGGCTCACTGAGCAACAGTTTTATAATTTATGGTCGCACACCCAGACGAGATTTCTCATCTACGCAAACTTGGTGGCGTTAATAAAGCGTATTGAGGATACGGAGCATTTAATACATAGCAATCCATGTGGTAATTGTCGCATGGAACATATCATTGGAATACGTTTTAAGTGTCAAATTTGTCGCGATTTATCATTATGCATGCCCTGCTTCGCTGCTGTTACCCATTTCAATGGCAAACATGTGGCATCACATCGTATGTGTGAAGTATTTGGCGAGGATCAGCCCAGACCAACGCGTTGGACAAACTATTTTGCACGTATGTTTACCTGGTGTTCCTTTACGCAAAAGAATCAGCGGGCCGATGCTGAGGAAGAGGAGCGTCGTGGATTTTGTAATGCCCATGAAAGCGTTGCCAGTATAAGCCAGACCAACAATGCCACGGAACTTGCGCCAATACCAGCCGAAACGCGTAGCATTCGCAGCAATTCCACGCTCTGTGCAGAGCCGAGTACAAACACTAACAAAGATGAGTCACACCAGCAAGAAGAGCCACAGCCACCACAGCAGAATCTATGTAAGTCAAGGAATGAATAATCTCTGTAATCTATGTACTAAATATAAAAACATGTGCGCTTTACTCCTTGCCAGGCACCTTGACAGGAGTAGCTAGCAACGCATCAGAGCGGCTGCAGTCAATCATCGATCGGCTGTTGGCTCAAAATACGTAAGTTTGGAAAACATCAAATGCTTAACGTTAATTAAAATTTGATTTTATTATTAGAAAACTTGAAACTCAATTGCAACAATTGTCTTCCACATCAAGTGCTCAGATCTCAGAGTTCCTAAGCGCCCACCAATGTTTCTTGTTGCAAATTATTGAGGACATGCGTCAGCTATCGGTGTGTTTATGCTATATATTTAGATCTAAGATATATATATAAAGTATATATATTATTATTTTTTTATTTATTATTATTTAAATTATGATTTAATTTTTTTTTACAGCGCGCCTCGGCTGCCGCACCGCTGATAAGTTCGACTTTCCTGAATGCCAGTACCCCTCAACGCTTGAGTATTCCAGAGGGACAAGCAGCTTTCGATATGTTTGCTCCTGTGGGCGCTAATCTAAGCCATTCCAGTGCGTAATCCCTTCCAGTTAATATTTCAGCAATTTTTCTATAACTTCCTTTTTCCGACTTGCAGTAAATGGTGCTGAGTTAAACCGTAGCTATCTGGAAGCCAATAAATCCGATTACTCCTTGAGCGATGTTAGTCTATGGTTCGATCAGCGTCGTGCCAGCCTACAAAATCCGAATGGCACACAAATGGGACCTCTATCACTTCCAATGCCTCTTGGCGCACTGCTAGAGCAGTCCATAAATTTTGATGTGCGCGACACGGAGATGACCAACTTTAAGCTTCTGCTGAACAAAGTGAAAGAGATAGTCGATGACTCGTACAGTGACAATGCAGAGCTTTCGGCAGCCACACAAAACCTCGAAAATGTCCTTGATAATATCATCAAAACCGAGGAGCAGCAGCGACGCAACAGCAGTGGCAGCTCAAAAAGTTCACAGCCGACAATTTGTTAAGCAATATTTTTATTTAACACTTATATATGAAACGACATCCTGCAATGTCCTTAATTGGGAAAGTTAACAAAGTTCACACGAAATGCTTTAAATAATGTTAAGTGCATGATGTATATACAATTATTATTTATAAACAAATGTTTCTTAACAATTTGACACTTTGCTTAAGTTGTTATAGATGCAGTTTATAAGTCCTTTTAAATCCTATATGGCACATATATTAAATTACATGTATGCCTGTCTAGGATGAGCAACCAACTGTAAAAGCCTTTCCGTCCACCCAGATCCACCCTTTTATCATGTACATTTTTTTTATTTTAATAAAAATTAACATCATTTTGATATTCAACTCTCAGTTTTTAATTCAATAAAAAGGAAAGGATAAGAAACAATTACTGATCCTAGTAAAATTCATTAACAATTATTTTGATTTTAATTAATTTAATTAGAAAAGATTATTGTTTCGTTTCCTTGTTTATCACAGTTAGAAGAAGATCGCTGGCCATTTCCAGTTGATGGATCCGTTTAACTAATTTGAGCCTAGACTCCGCCGGCTGGTCAGGTTGCAGCTGTACCAGCTGCATCTTTGCCTGTAACTCATTACGTAACGCCGATTCCAGAAGCAGCGCTGCATTGGCGGGCTCAGTGATTGTGTCCTCGCTAAGTTCCAGCAGCGATAAATTGCAGTGCAGCTTCAAAAGATCAAGCGACAGACGGCGGAGGAACAAACACAGCTGCGTTTGACTGTTGGCATAAATGTGCCAATTCTGTCCCGGATCGTTACGTATCATGAGCATGCGGGATTGGGGATTATAAAAGATGCGTTGCACCTGGCTTTTGTGGTCACTTATGGAACTGTTGTTGTCAAAATTAAAGCCCTCGGGTGGACAGGTATCGTCCAGCATATCAGTATCTACCATGAACAGAATTGGTTATTAAATGAATGGAAATGCTACATTGAGGCACCTACCCTGGGCTTTCGGTTGCTCCTGCGGCACAGTAGAGTCCTGAAAGCTTAATTTGGTAATCAACAGTTTTTCAAACTGTGTCTGTTGTTCAACCGAATGAAACTGCATCCGCAGGGCACATCGTGCCGTTTGTGTCATGATCACGGCCAGAAAGTCTTGATGCAACGTGTTAACAGCAAAAGTTGGGACATGTTCCTCCTGCTGCTGCATCAGTTTTGTTACATTAATGCTAGCCAATTGCAACTGAAGCGACTGCGTAGACAACTCTTCGTGAAGGTCGTACAATGCAATCAGTTCAAATTGTTCCACAACTATCAAGTCTGTTAGTTGAATGGAAATGACCAACACAGCGCTGCGCTCGGGTGGGAGCTGACCTGACTCACAAACCTTCCAATCCAAGCGAATACTCTGCTGGTCCTGGCATGCCCAAAATTGTGCTAGTTCATCGTAGTCCTCCGGCGGCTGGCCATCGGCCTGTAGAGGTAACTCATACAATCGAAACGTATAACTTAAGCCTTTGCCATTGTGCAGATGAAGGAGTGGCCGCAATGCATGTAACATTTTAGGTCGATTGATTCCAGTTGAATTGATTACCAATGTGCCTACAACCAGTGAATCACCGCATATTCTCATCCATACATCACCACTACGGCGCAGCAGCTGCTTTTCCTCTAACAATGGCGACCTCCCACCTGGTGTACCAAAGGCATTCATTTCACGTCCGCGCATAAAGTCCATATGTGTCTGAGCGCGCTGCGTATGCAGCTCCGCGCGTGCGCTATGAACGCGTTGCAATAATCGCTGAAAATTGGCATCACTAGAGCCGATTGTAACCGGTGGAATTTGGTCACTGTCACAGCTTTGAAAATTCGTGCGTTCGTGGTTGTTATCCTTAAACTGTATTTCCACATAGGCTTGATATTGAATTGGTCCATTAACTAGTTTATAGCCTTCTACATTCTCATGCTCCGCAACCAACTCAAAATTGGCGCCATACTCTTTGGGCCTGCGCAGAACTATTAGCGTTTGCCAGCATTGCAGAAGCACATATATATGTTCTCCAAACCACACGTACTTGCCAATGCTAAGAGGAAGCTCCTCAGCAGCGTGTAACATGCTGTAGCTTGAAGAATCACCACTGGTTTCGGTGACATCGTCGCGAACTAGAAAACTGCTTGTGGGACCTTTATATGATTGCAGTTGATTTTTTAATTTGAATAGGCAAGTGTCCTTTAGATTAATTTGATGCACTAGTTCTTTATTTTTAAATTCATTAAATTTTAAATCTCGACTGAGCACCAAACTAGATTTACTTTTCCTTACATGCAATCGACTACAGTAAGCAACAGTATCACGTTGTAAAAGAAATTCCGGCACGTCCTCCTTCATGAGTGTAAGCATAGTAAGCACAACGTAAGTGAAAACAAAATAAAAAAGAATATAAAAAGGACAAAACAAAACAAACTCACAATAAGCCTTAGCCGGTAAAGATGAGCGATATCAAATTTCGTGTAACTGTTGCTGCTCGTGAGTCAGTTCCCGCCTATCGATATAAAAATATCGGCTATACATGCCACCAACCATTGTAGCTTCGCTAATTTGATTTTAACGGTTCTTTATTGTTGTTCTACAATATTTTTATTATGTATAAATTGCACAAAGCGCAAATATCGTTCACAAATAAATGTTGCTTACATATAATCATAATTAGGAACAAAAGTTCTTTAGTAAAAAAAAATAGGAATTAAAAAAATGGCTTTTGGAACGTATTCCGCATCACAAGGCAGATCACTTTAAGTGCCTCCTCAACCGTCGGAGTATTTACAAAAATGTTTTGTATTCAAATCAGCATTGAATCACGAGAAGCAACAAACACTGGCTTCTGTTGGCCACCACCCCCGGCCAGGATTAGAGAACGTCGTGTACGATTCCGCTGCATGCTGGTGTTACGCTCTCTTACCGATTGGCGAAGTTGCTGTCGCCGAGCGGGAGCAACACTGGCGGCATCTTTTTCAGCGGCGTTCATTGCCGCCAGTAGATCAAACGCAGCCCGCTTTTGCTCCTTAGTCCAAATGTTTGTTAATTGCGGTTGCTGCTGCGTTGCTGGCAGCTTTGTAGCCAATGGTTGACGTCGCTCCAGCAACGCTGGTGGCTTCAGAACAGACACTGGCGCTGGCCCTGGCGCTGGCTTTGGAGCGGGAGCTATTGGAACCTTGGTAGCTGTTTTACTAGCTCGATTTATTCCAAATAATGCCAATATGGATTTACGACGAGTACTGGATGCTTGACTGTCAGCCGACTCACTGCTGGAAACACTTGTTTGCATTGGCTGAGATGTAACCGCTGGAGCGGGTACTTGGCTAACAGTGCTGGCAGCGACTGTTCCAGGTTGTTGCTCCAGCGTATATTTGCTGAACTTGGGTGGTGATTGAAATGTAACTTTACGCAACGTATTGCTGTTTTGCAACTGTTTGGGTGCTGTTAACATTGCCAGATTTAGTTTGGCTACCGTTGGAGAGGTTTCATTTAACTCAATGCTGCAGTATGTATCATCATGTCGAGGTTTGCGTGGTGGAACAGGTGGAATCTGTTTTTGACATTGACACTGTTTTCGGGCCTGCTCCTGTGCTTGCTGCTCCACGTGCTCCAATTTTTGGATCAGCTCCTTCTGCAGTGCCTTGACACGTTGCTCAGCTGCATCCAATTCCTGCTCACGTTGATCGAGCAGCGACTCATGGGCACGAATGGCATGCAATCGCTTTTGCAATACTTCATCAAAAATATTCTGGGATATGCGTCTGGGACTTTGCTCCCTTTCCTGAGCGGGCGGCAATGGCTGCTCCCGTCGAATACTTTCATACAGCGAGGGATCCGATTGTTGCAGCTGTTTGTTGGCAAAGATGCGACGCTTGGCCGAGTAAAAGAGCTCGTTCCTTAAATCTGGTGTAAAAACTCCTGTAACACTAAGTCGTCTTTGGCCATATCCCTCGTTGAAGCTATACTGTTCCGTGAACATCGTACTCGACATCTCCGGGGAATCCGGAAACAATTTACCAACGCCTGGCACATAGAAATCCTCGTCAGCATCTATCAGATTTGGGAATTCACCATCCAGTTGACTGATATTGCGCACCAACAATGGATGCCGCGTTATAACTTCAATTCCAGGTCTCTGCTCATGATCCACCGCCAGCATAAAGCCAATGATCGACTGCAGGTCACTACTGTAAACCGCTGGGATGCAATTGAACTGTCCATGTGCAATGTTTTCCGACAGCTGCGAAAATGCACGACCACGAAAAGGAGGACGTAAGGCGCAAAGCTCATATATAAGGCAACCGACAGCCCAAACATCACTCTTACGATCATATTGCCTGCCCTTGACCAGTTCTGGACTCATATAGTGGGGTGTGCCCACAAAGGAGGCAGCAAAGCTCTGATCCCGACGTAGTACACGAGCCAAGCCAAAGTCACCAAGCTTGACATTTCCGTGGGAGTCAAGGAATATGTTCGCTGGCTTTATGTCACGATGAAGTATGGTCCCCGTTGAAATCTTGTTATGGCACACTTGAAGGGCTCTGCACAGCTGAAACAGTACCCGCCAAATGTATTGTTCCTCGAAGCGCTGTCGTTGTGTTCGTGCACGCTCGATAAGCTGAGCAAGATCACCTCCATCGCAGCACTCCATAACAATGTAAATGGACTTGGCCTCCCGATTAACCAAGTGGTGATAGTATTGCACTATGTTTGGATGTTGCAGCTGACGTAGGACGCTTATTTCCGATATCAATGATTCGCACTTTTCATCATCCAATTCGTCGTAGTTCATTCCCTTCCAAGCGAATAGCTTCCCTGTGGCTTTATCTTTTACTTTGTAGCAGGTGCCAAAAGCTCCATTGCCCATGACGGCAAGCACCTCATAATCTTGCAGCGTCTTGGAAGCGAAGTCAGGACAACCATCTCCCTTCTCCGTACTCATGTTGAGTTGCGATTGTTTCCTTCAAAGGGTCAAAATTGCAGCGTCCTTAGTATATTTATTTCCATAAATTATTTACATATGCTGTGGCTCCGAGAACTGTTTGCGTTGACTGCCGAAAAATAACTGATCCCATGGCATTGCTCCTGCAAACTAGTTTCGGCAAAATCTCTCAGAAACACTAGCTCACCCACACATACATTTACATTACCTGCGAAAACAAGAAAGAAACACACACAAACAAGTGTCCACTGCTGCTTGCACATTAGAGATGAGCAAGCAACACGTACCATATCACTGTTTCAGTAACAAAAAGTAACTTATTATTTGAAATATTTATGTAATACAGCTATAGAATGTATTTGTAAATACATTACATAAATTAAGCTGTAATAACAAATATAAGCAATAACAAAAATATATAGAAAGAATTGTATACATATATTGTGTTTACCTAGATATTTGATCACAAAAGTAACAGCCAGAATCTTAGCTGTTACTCAAAAATCACTAACTCGCTCAACACTAGCATTTTCGTTTTGTTTCGTTCTTGGAATGCTGATGCTATCTCATTCTACCGTATATGCACAGACAGGGCCACTTACAATGCCGACACACTTTGCAAATCCTTCACGCTGCGCGGGCGCGTCGTCGCCTTGGGCCTGTGTACAAAATAAAACCGTTGGATGGGAACATAAACACGATGCCCATGGACAAATGTCCTTTGGCGTAGCACGCCCGTAGTTTGGACAATTGTGTACGCTTGTTGCCACAGTGACCATAAAAATAAATTAGTTTTGTTGCATTTGTATTTCAATTTGTGCGTCTACTTCAATTAGATGGGTCTGCATTCGTGTATGGGTCCCACTCAGACGGCTTAAGTTACACAGTAATCATATTTCTGTTTTTGTGCTTAGTTTTCTTAAATTTTAATGTAAAATATTTTTCATTCATGAAACCACGTGTCGCTTTAACTTGTAACGGTTTTGTACTAAAATATTACAAGCTGCAAAAATCGAAGAGCAATTTTTAAAACCTACATACATATGCATGTACATACATACATACATATATACATATGTATGCAATGGTGTACGGACGATGCATACGGTACGTGGATAAGCAACCAACAGAGTGTTACCCAAATCCAAATCCATACTGCAACAGGTAGACACCTGAAAACAAGTTATCTACGGCTTATCGTTAGGCTGGTGTTGATGGATTTCAGGATTTTCCCTTTTTCCGTGTTAAGTAAACAATGGTCAAAAGAAACACACAACGACGTAATCCCTCATAAATAAATCAAGGTAGGACAGCTCAAGAGACCACAATATCTGAGGTCAGCAAAATGGTTTTGTTATGGTAGGGTTTGTATCCTTTTCAGGTAAAGGTATGCCACAGATCAGATTTTCACATAGTAATTTTACAGTTTATTTTTAAGAAAAAATATGTGAATTTTTGGTGTAAGAACGTGGGGTTCAAACTTAAAGCTAATCACCAGGATGGCGGCCTTTCTGCACTACCTGCTGGGCGGGCGTAAAGAGCGCTCTTATCGCGGAACATGGTCATACGTTCCGTTTCCTTCTTATCCAGAAAGTGACCAATGGCAAAGCCAAGGAAGGGCAGTGCCGCCCACATAGCACGTTTATCCAGTCCCAACACCATTCTTCAGTAGATATGCTTTGTCAGTTGCTTAGCTTTGACTCTTTGGCGCTCCACTATGTGCTGTTTTACGTTTCCAGTCACGCGTATGCGACCAATCAGCGTATATACTGCCTGCTGTAAAAGTTGGAAAGAATATCACTGCACCGTACTTTCGCGCCAGTTGTGAGATGATGCTACTGCCCATATGTATGATCTATTAACTGCAAGCAAACAAACAAGTTAACACAAAATGATTGAGAAACAATTGTTTATTGGTTACGTAATGAAGATGCTTAAAACAACGTTGCTAATACTATACCGAGGTGACACATGCCAATAATTAAGTTCTTTGTAAGTATACAATCCTATTTTGTGTTAACTTTACATAGTCTAAATCGGTAATTATGATAAATTTGCTAAATTTTGATTGTTGTTATTACCTTACGCTTATGCAAAAGCCTTGCCGACTAGAGATGTTAAATTTTAATCGATGTATTCGATACTTTAAAAAATTATTAGCTTTCGATAGAGAACGGTTGCATCGATAAATGTGAAATTAAAAATAAATAATATATGCTTCAATTTTTTAAAATTAAAATGAGATTTTTATTTTGTTCTCCATTTTAATAAAGTATATTGTCATTTTTTATAATTATCAAATACAATCAAATTGTTTATAAACTGCAATCATTTTGCTTTAACATATGTGCTTGGATTAAACGAAAACTGTTAATACGTATTATATCGATAGTATTGTTGGCCACATGCAGTTTCGATATAACTATCTATGTTAAAATTTGTTTTGCGGCGCAACTGACAATTGCATGGTAAAAATTCTAATTGTTAATTTTGTGTGAAGTGTGCAAGTTTTTGTGCCAATAATTATTTTGCAAATCTGGATGCATGTAATGAGATGATTGCCGTCGCAGAGCCGCCACTGGAATTTATTCCTCGTGGGCGTCAAGCGGCAGAGGATCATCCTGGTCCGTCAGACGCGCCATTGGCCAAGTATTTGCCCACCGAACATTTGCTGTTGCAGCGTCTTCAAAATGTTAATATTTCCGCCGCCACCGATGAACCCCAAGAGTTCTGGTGCATCCGCGAAATTTATGATGATTATGAGACCAGCTACAAGCGAGCCGAGCGTCGTCAGCAGCTTATCGAGCTGACTAAAAAGTGTGGTCCCAATGCAGCCGCTGTTAAGCAGCTGACATCATTGCCCCAGGAACTGCTGCAACCGCTTCGTGAACAGCGAGAGGAGCCAATGAACGACTACATTGTAAACAATGAGGAAGAACTCTACGTTAACAAGAACACGGTTGTATGGACAAAAGGCTTGAACGATGATGACGATGGTGTACAGAAACGCATGTGCTTTACTTGTGACACACCAGTAAAATTTGCTTGCTTTCTTAATCGTAGTTTTGTTCGTGGTCGTTTGGCGCAACTACGTGCTGCTGTTCAGCCGCAGGAAGACAACTTGACAGCCATTTGTGTAGTGGATCAAGAAGCTTTACGTGTTTACTGCGATGATGGCGAAGATTTTCTGGCAAACCTCGATTTTCCCATCTCTAAGCTTTGGCAAACCAGTCACGGCTTGCTCCTTGAGAAAGATTCTGGCAATGCAATTGTCTTGCAACTATCAATACCAATGCCGCGGCTCTTCTCCATGTCACATCCCTTGCATGAGCCTTGCCCTGTTGTTTTAAAGACTCAGGCCAACACGACTACCTACATGACAGGTGCGGGATATAAAGTTGTGTTTACAGCTGAAGACTCGGATCTGGTACTGATATACGATGCCCTGTCCCTTAAGCATATCGTGGCGCGTCTGCGCAAAGTGACACCCGAGGAGGTCAACTTAATCAGCAAGCAACAACAAGAATTTTTGACACAGTCATTGCAGGGAAGTCGCACAGCTAACCCGAGCACCATGCACAGCTTTGTATCTTCCAAAAATAATACAGGTACAATCCATGTGTTAGGATAAACTTGGGTTACTTCTTGTTCACTTATAATTCTATTCGATTTATAGCCACGTCCAAGCTGAACGCGGATTCATTTTTGCCACACACTCGAAATCACTCTAAGTTCGGTCAAAGTCAATCGCAATCCTTTAGTGGTGTTCTGGGCCAGTCAAAGTAAGTGTGCAGGATTCCAAATTATCATCAACCACGTGCAAGTACTAAATTTTTGATGTTTTAGTCGCGCTTTCTTGGGAACACCTCTCAGTCAGCTGCAGAATAGCATAAGCCAACAATCAATGTCGATTAAGGATATGCGTAGTGTGTCACATGTAATACCTGCAAAGCCCATTGAACCGGAAATGTGCTTGGAATGTATCTGGACAGAGAATACACATGGCACGTAAGTTGAGTATCGGAATCTTCTGGAATTTCTTATAACGTATATTTTTTAGGCAACGCGATTTTAACGAAATGGCCATACGCGCCTTTATCCACACAGATCTGGTTGGAAAAACATATCTGTGCTATCTGCTGGCACGTTCCTGTCTCCTGCAGCTGATACTAATTAATGGATACGATACCCCTAACATTCAGTTGTCCACCTTAGCTAGTTCAGTGCCCGCCAAAGATGCCATTGGTCTGCCGCGAATGCACATGATTGCAGCACTTGATCCAGGTGGCAATCTTGTTCTTTACACGGGCGCAGTTCTCATATCAAAGGTGCATATAACGCCTCTGCTCACAGCGCCGAACGTGCCCACGAAAATGGAACAAGCTGGTGCAACACCCGTAGCTGCATCTTCCATTTCACATAAACCTGCCCGTATGCCACAACAACATCCACAAACATCTCAAGAAGAAGCCATGTCGTCACTTCTTCAGGCCGTGAATAGCTCCTTTTCGGAGGTGCGTCGCAGCAGCCTGTTGCCAACTAAAGCTCCAGCTGATCTAGAAACATTTGATGAGGAGTTGCACATGCTGTCGCCCATACCGCTTTCATCCTACACACAACGACAAGCGCACAATATTTGCAAGGCATTACGCGATCCCGCCGGTAACCGCTTGACCCTTGTCTATGCCACTGGACGCATGCTGCGTATTGCGTTGCCGCTCTTGAATGACACGCGACTCATTTCACGCTGTGTGGCGGCACTGCGTCAAGTGCTAAATCCAGAGCAGTTTCTGCACTTTATCATACGCTGGTACAGTGCACGAAATCCACCAGGCTCCCGTGACTACAGTATTGAGCAGGAATGGCAGCTATTTCGGACCACGCTGCTTAGTCTCATGGGATGCATGGGCTCGACGGCAAACGCAAACGACGTTCCACCCATCGATGAGTCATTTACGCGCTGTGCAACGCCACCGATAAATACGTCACCAATGGGCACAGGACTGTCACAGGATGAGACAAACAAGCGACGTAAGTACAACGACTGCGAGTCTTACACCGATGAGGATTGGGAGTTCTTGCTTTTGCACACCACGCTGGCACCCTGTGCCGCAGATCCCCCCAATGCCTATGGCGTGGACGTGACGGCTCCTCTCTTCCGCATGCTGCCAGCCATTTTTTATGGTCTTCATTTGCTCTACGAGGATCTCAAACTGGATTCAGTATTCCACGGCAAGCTCACCTACTTGGGCACGGTAAGTGACTCTCATCCTGAATTCGGGCAAAGCTAACACAAAATTATAAAATTCACAGTTCCTGCATCAGCTTTCAATTGACATGCAACTGGACAGTTATATTTTCCACTACCACTTGGAGTTCCCGGAACTAACACACAAAACGACTAAGCTGACAATGTTGGGCGCCGAGCATGGAGCATTGATGTTCAACCAGGAGCTACTTCGGGTTCCGGCACCTAGTATATTTGCGCAGTTGGAGCACGTTTTGCTTGGGCGCGAGGATGTCTGTCCTTACAGTTACATAGAATGTATTAATGAACGTAGCCGGTATCTGGTCCAAATCGTATCGCTGATAATGCACGGGGACAAAAAGCTGAAGCACTGGTGGCAGCTCCTGGAGATTTTCGGTGCAGTGCAGTCCAACTATGCCAAGAAACCGAAACGGAGTATATCGGCTGATGTGCCACGCTGTCATCAAGTGTTGGAGCTGTTACTTTGCGTGCACTTAACGCGTCGGGACATTGAACGTCTGCCGGCTGCAGTGTATCTGATTATTGCCGAAGCATTGGAGCAGGCGCGTTTATCGCCACCCATGGGCAGCAGCATGGCCACCTATGAACTCATTTTGCGTCCCGAACTGGCGGCACACTCTCAGCTACCATTTTTGGAAAAGACAATGGGTCAACCGCATTGTGGACGCATCTACAAGGAGGACTCGCTCTCTCCGCGCTGTGGATCTAAGTCTGGTGAGTGGCCCATATACGAGCCGGATATGAATCAGCATAGAAACGACGGGATGGACAATATGGACACCAAACTATTGCGACTACGCTTTCCCGACGATATGCGGGTGGAGGAGGTGCGCCGCCTGCTCAACAGCTCCGATCCGGTGGCCATTGAAGTTCAACAATCACCCGGGACAAGTGATCACGAATTTATTGAAGAGCAAGAAAAGCAACTCTTTGCTTTATGTACACGCACCATGACCCTACCCCTGGGACGTGGCATGTTCACACTACGCACCCTAATGCCCAAGCCAAGTGATAATATTCCCATGCCAAAGCTGTGCCTTGTCGGTCGTGAGCCCATCAAAGGCACCACAATTGAGATGCAGCAAATTGAGTTCCCGGCCAACATGCACATGTGGCCATCGTTTCACAACGGCGTCGCCACCGGCCTTAAGGTCTCACCACAAGCAGCGGAAATCGACTCCACTTGGATTGTATATAATAAGCCTAAGACGCAGGCGAATAATGCGCTGGAGCATGCCGGCTTCCTTATGGCGCTTGGTCTTAATGGCCATCTTAAGTCTCTGTCCTTTCTGAGTGTCTATAAATACTTGGTGAAGTGCGATGAGATGACAAGCATCGGTCTCTTGCTGGGCATTTCGGCGGCACATCGCGGAACAATGGACACAAAAATGACCAAACTTTTGAGCGTACATATGGAAGCGTTGCTGCCTGCTACGGCAATGGAACTGGACATACCGCAAAGCACACAAGTAGCGGCTCTTATGGGCATCGGATTGGTGTATCAGGGATCGGCCAAAAGGCATATTGCCGAGGTACTGCTGCAGGAGATTGGTCGCCCGCCTGGACCCGAAATGGAAAACAGCGTGGAGCGTGAATCCTATGCTATGACAGCGGGTCTGGCACTTGGACTGGTCACGCTCGGTCAGGGTGAATCATCAGCCGGTCTCCGGGATCTACAGCTTCCGGATACGCTGCATTATTATATGGTTGGCGGTGTGAAAAGATCCATTGCTGGATCACAGAAGGAGAAGTATCGCTTGGCCTCATTCCAGGTTCGTGAAGGTGACAACGTCAACATTGATGTTACTGCTCCTGGTGCAACACTGGCCCTGGGCCTTATGTTTCTTAAAACGGGTAATGCTGCGATTGCTGAGTGGATGCGGCCGCCGGATTCTCGTTATTTGTTGGACATGGTGCGTCCCGATTTTCTTCTATTGCGCACCATTGCTCGTGGCCTGATCCTTTGGCAGGACGTGAAACCGGATAACGAATGGTTCCAGGCACAGTTTCCATCATCACTGCGTCCATATCTCCGCCTACCTTCACGCGACGACGAACAGCCCGAAGATAGCGACATCGACTACGAAGCCATCACGTAAGTTTAAACGAATAAATCCCAAAAATTCGCCACTCCACTAGCTACATCTTCATCCATCTTCTCCACAGACAAGCCTATTGCAATATACTGGCTGGCGCAGCCTTTTGTATTGGCCTTAAGTACGCCAGCACCGAGAATCCTGTGGCGTTCAAAACACTTCGAACTGTTATCAAGGAGTTTCTAAGTTTTCCGGGCACACCAATGGGCGAGTGTGCCAGCCGCACCACCATCGAGAGCTGTCTAATGGTGCTGCTAATCTCCATATCGTTGGTGTTTGCCGGTTCCGGTGATTGCGAAATACTGCGCATAATACGTTACCTGAGATCCCGGGTCGGACCACAATATCCACACATAAGTTACGGCTCACATATGGCCATACATATGTCGCTGGGATTGTTGTTCCTTGGAGCCGGTCGCTACACAATTTCCAAGACACCGGAATCTATAGCGGCACTGGTCTGTGCCTTCTTCCCGAAATTCCCCATCCACAGCAATGACAATCGGTAGGTTTCGTATGATTCCAGGTGGGATACCAATTAATACCGATTCTGTGGCCTCTTCAGCTATCATTTACAGGCACTGCGTCATTTGTATGTTCTGGCTGTGGAACCGCGTTTGTTTTTGCCACGGGACATTGATACGCATCAACTGTGCCTATGCAACATATCAGTACTGGAGGTGGGTTCCACCAAGCTGCGTCGCCTGCCCATTGCTCCTTGTATACTACCCGAGCTGAGCACCTTGCAGCAGGTTATTGTGGACGATGAGAACTATTGGCCCGTGTGCTTTGAACGCAAACGCAACTGGTATCAGCTTACAAAAGCCCTTGAGCTGTGTGCTCCTATCGATATAAAGAAGCGCACAGGACGACTGTCACACTTGGAGGATCCAGATCGCTTAAAGAGCATGCTGACCCAAACGTTAACATTGGAACAAAGCATCTGTTGGCAAGTGGATGCCAATGATCTGCAGCAATTTGCCAGCGAGCGCTTGGTTAAGCCGTTTCTAAGTCGATTCTTGGACACAAAGGGAACAACTCTAAGTTATATGGAACTCAGTAAACGACATCAGTTGATGCTGCTTTTTTATAATGCCGTCGTCAAGGATCGTATGCATCTGCTGCCCGTGTACTTGACCCTCTACGATGTAAGTTCTGTCATTTGTAATAATTGTTGAATATTTAATATTATTTAAATGTCGTTTGCAGCATGTTACCAAGTCTATGGCCAACAATAGCGATGTGTGGCAGATAAAATTAATTGATGCATATTTGGGCAAAGCTCCAAGTGATCATACGCTTATTTCTGTAGAGCTAATACAAATGATGCAGGAGATCTTTAAGCTACAGCTTGAGGCATCAATACGTGAGCTCTGTGTGCCGTTACGTGAGTTCTTAAGTCTAAGACGCCTGGAGCCAGCCTATGTCGCCAATATCAGTGCCCAAGACTTACAGCGCGTGTTCTGTGTGGTAAATTACTATAATCTCATGCCCAATATGCTAAATGACGTAGATCTGAGTAGTGGAACTATTAACTATATGCGCATTATGTATGAGTTTAATAAGTTTAATCTCGGCCCAAAATCTATTTTTGGGCTAGTCAAAATAGTTCAGGCATTGATAAATGAAAGCGAAGCTGAAAAATACGAAACAATTTAAAAACAAAAAAAAAATCGATTAAACGCGCCTCATTTCATTATTAAAACCGAACTTTATTTATCGATTTTTTTTTGCATTTTGCATTCTTGGGAATGCAATAGTTTTATGCGGTCTTTTGCGTGTTTTGCAACACTCACGCATGCGTACAAAAGGGAAACCCTTGCAGCACTGAGACTTTAAATTTAAATTGTTTCCAATTAGAGATAATTTGTATTGAATACACACACGCTTAATAAACAGTTACATACAATTGTGTATGAAAATAACAATGAATTAACTATGATCATTTTAAATGTCAAATTGAATTGAATAGCCTCTTATAAGGTCCCCCTGTGTTTAGACGATACGTTCATGCTCCGTAGAAGTCACTTCACCCACTTTGATACCGCGACAGCGTTGATACAAATATACACCAAGGAGTGGCAGCGGAGTCATTACGGCCACTGACACCGGAACAACGGTAGTCAAATCCCCATGCGGCTTTGGCAATGTGGTGATCAAAAAGAATATGGCTATACCTGTATTCTGGATGCCTGTTTCGATAGCAATGGTTAAGGCATCGGCATAGTTCTGATTCAGGAGCATGGCAGCCAACCAGGCGATCGCATAGCCCAGAAATGGTAAAGCCAAGCCAGCAACGACAATCTAAAAGCAACAGTGGGTTTACATTCTGCAAATTATTAAGGATCTTTTTCTTACCTGCCACGAGAACAACTTAAATAAATAAAAGTTGGTGATAACCGCAAATATAATAATAAAGAGAATGAGACAAGCAGAGATTGGTTTCAAGAGGCGGACCAGTACTTGGGCAAGGCGTGGCAACCAACGCTGTATTGCCAAGCCAATCAAAAGCGGTATAATCAGGGCGCAACAATATTGACCAATTTTTCCGTACGGTACTTGCATTCCAGCCTCCTCAAATATGAGCTGACCAAGAGTGAATATCCACAGAGGCATCGTTGCGAATGCGGCTACGTTGCTAACCGTTGTCATCAGAACGGAAAGGTTTATATTTCCACCTAGGATCGCTGACCAGGTGTTGGAGGCACCACCACTTGGCGCAATGCCGGTAAAGAACAAGCCAAGCTGCATTGTCGGTGACTGGGGAAATATAAACACGCCGAGGGCATAGGCGAGCAGCGGCATTGCTACAACTTGCGTAACGAAGCCAATGCAAGGTCCAATTGGACGCGTTATCAAGCCTTGTAGCACTTCCAAATTGAGAGCAGCACCAAAATTTATATATAAAAGGGACATTAGCAATATTAAAGAGCCTACAAACACATGATCAATGACGCGATCCGGTCGCACAACCTGTACCAGCAATGAGCTCGAGTTGCTTCCCGAGTTGTCGGGCTTCGTGCTTACATTTTTAAGTGCATCATACAAACGCACTGTGATGTTTGCCTCGCCCAGAAAGTGAGAATTGATTGTAATGTCACCGCTCCAACCGTTTGACTGTACACGATCCATGGGAATTGTAGCATTCTCTGGAGCAACACTTGCCAAGTTTGCCTTGGTACTTTCCAAAATAAAACTGTAGCGTTTCGCCTCCTGCAGCGCTGAGGGATCGATGCCCGACAATTTAAGCTGTACTTCTTTGCTGGTATCCATTTTTAGCTGTATAAGGTTGGGCGTGAAGTTCGCCTGCCAGCTATCGCTTGGCTGTGCCTGCTGTCCCACCAACCATAGCAAAACAAAGTTCCACCAAATGTCGCTTCTTTTCCGCATTTTAAATGCACTCGCTGCTTCTGTCAACTAGACTGACTAACGCAACTCAACTGATCGTGCTCTCAGCGAGCAACCGCTGTACCGTTTTTCTTCTGTGTATTAGTGGCGAACACAACAGGTTGGTAAGTAAACACGAACGAGAAGCAAAAACATCACAATGAAATTTCTTATTAGTATGCGTGGATATATTAATATGTATACACAATGTTTACATGTGTAATGTGCATCACACTCACCTCTTGAGCGGAGAGAACTGTTAACTCGGCTGTTTTTTTACGCTCTTGACTTTCAGATAGGCTTAGAAATATTCAAGCTGAGTTTTACTTTTTCTTTTTTTTTTAATGTATCTCCTAATATATGGGATATTATTTTTGAATACTTAAAAAGAAATCATAATCATAATAATTATGTTGCGAAGCAAATAAATAAACATAAGATTAAGATTATTTCTTGTTAATGTAATTAAAGCGTCTTCTTTTATTATTCCTTATCAAATCTCTCAGCTTTGAAGATAATGAATTTTTATATATATATTTTAGGAAAATCTGTTAATTCACTGGAACCTATAAATTTAATATTTGACAGATTTGAATTTCTGAGCTAACAAAATTATCATTGTTTTTCGAAAAATCTGTATCTATTGGGACGCGAGTCCAGGTCCAGATTCGTGTGCTCTTGAAGCACGTGTTATGAGCGCTAGAACTTGGAACAGCGACAGAATATGAATATATATGTATATAGTATATATATTCATCTATATGAGATGGAAATATTTCTAACACGCTAACCTATTAGCACTTTGGAAAATCGGTAGCAAGTGGCGACTGCCAACTTTCAGTTGAATGTCATTAGGAAAACTGCTGAACTCTTGGAATGACGAACACGAACAGATTTTAAATGATTTCAAGATTTAATTTGATTTAAACTTACGATAAATGCAAACAAACATTTGAAAATAAAAATAAATTTGCACTTGATATCACTTAGTAGCGGTAGTGGTCGGGCTTGAAAGGTCCTGTCTTTGGAACGCCAAGGTATTCGGACTGTTTCTCTGTTAGCTTGGTGAGCTTCACGCCAAGCTTATCCAAATGCAGACTGGCAACCTCCTCGTCGAGCAGCTTGGGCAGAACATGGACACCGACGGCATATTTATCCGCGTTGGTCCACAACTCAATCTGGGCAAGCACCTGGTTGGTAAAGGAATTGGACATGACAAAGCTAGGATGTCCATGAGCACAGCCCAAGTTGACCAATCGACCCTCGGCAAGAAGAATAATGTGACGGCCATTTTGCATCGTATAACGATCCACTTGTGGCTTAACATTGACCTTCTCCTTGGCATTCTTGTTTAGCCAATCGACATCGATCTCACAATCAAAGTGTCCAATATTGCAGACAATAGCATCATCGGGCATTTGGAGCAGATGTGTTGAGGTGATAATGTCGCGGCAACCTGTGGTTGTCACGAAGATGGAAGCCTCCTTGCTGGCCTCTTCCATGGTGGTTACTTCGTAGCCTTCCATGGCCGCCTGCAGTGCGTTGATTGGATCAATTTCTGTAACGATCACACGACCACCAAAGCCCTTCAATGCCTGGGCACAGCCCTTGCCAACATCTCCATAGCCAGCCACGCAGCAGACTTTGCCAGCAATCATCACGTCGACGGCACGCTTAATACCATCAATGAGTGACTCGCGGCAACCATACAAATTATCGAATTTGCTCTAAAGGAAGATGGTAATAAATATTTATAATTAATTATCCTGGCTCTCGGAGTTAAAAGGACAAACCTTGGTTACTGAATCGTTAACATTGATGGCTGGAACAGACAGACGACCGTCTTTGAACATTTTGTACAAATTGTGAACACCAGTGGTTGTCTCCTCGCTAAGACCCTTGATGCCCTTCAGATACTGGGGAAAACGTTCGTGCACGAGGTTGGTGAGGTCACCACCATCATCCAAAATCATATTTAGGGGCTGGCCATCCTTGAACACCAATGTCTGTTCAATGCACCACATGTACTCCTCGTCAGTCTCTCCTTTCCATGCATACACTGGGATACCTGCAGCTGCAATAGCGGCTGCTGCATGATCCTGTGTACTGAAAATGTTACAGCTGGACCACTGGACCTATACCAGGAAATATATAAATAGGAATAATATAATAAAATAAATGATCGGTTGTCAAGTGACATTTTTTAAAATTCAAAAAAAAAAAAAACAGGGCATCGGAAGTAAACAGCTTAGCATACCAATGGCTTCTTGTGATGCCCTAGTCGACCCCGAGATAATTGTTATCTGTATGAGTCTCCAATGCCTTGAACTCGACCCCCTCCGAGTGAGGAAAATAGACTTAATTTTTGAATGTTTTTCGACTTTCCATTTGCGTAAACAACAAAAACTATTGATAACCTATCTACCATATGACGCCTTACGATAGATTCATCTCAAAAGTGTGACTTTAAAAAATATTTTTCTCAGTAATTGTATTCAAAAACAAGCAATAAAGTAAATTTATATTTTCAATTATTTTTCAATTAAAAAAAATCTCAAAAATAAAAAATTTAGTAATTTTACTTTTAAAATTATTTTTGAATACAAAAAATGAAGTTCTAGAGCATTCGGTATGTTAGCAGAACATTCTCGAAAAGGAAACACAACCAAAGGAATGTAGAGGATATTCGACTAACAGACTCCTACTTGTAATTTTTTTTAAATAAAATGTATGAGGACTTAATATGATGTGATATGCCTACCTCAGCACCAAGCTCCACAAGGGTCTCAATAAGAACCGCTGTCTGAACAGTCATGTGCAGGCAGCCAGTGATACGTGCACCCTTCAGGATCTTCAGTGGACCGTACTTCTTGCGGCACGCCATAAGGCCGGGCATCTCATTCTCAGCAATGACAATTGTCTTGCGTCCCCATTCAGCGAGACTGATATCGGCTAATGTCGGGCGGATAAAAACAAGAAGACAACATACCAATTTTTAAAATAATTGAAATTTTGAATTGCACGGCAACAACGTGCTTTAACCTCAGAAAGCATGTGCGCTTTTTAGCCGGCATGTTAACATGCACTTTGATAATTCGCATATTTTATTTATAGCTTACCAACTTTGTACGCAGGTTTGGACATCTTGCTGGGGTATTAAATATTTAGAGACACACGACCGAACAGACGACGCGCAAAATGTATAATGATAAAAATAGAATTTAAAGATTATAGAAGCAGACCAATCTATCGATTACTACAGTACATTGATATATTTTTAAAATCTTTAGACATCGACTATATCGATAGGTGAAACAAGAAACCTACCAAAAATATATCGATAGAACTGTAGGTTTACCCTAAAGAACCCACAGTTATGTAATGAAGTACTAATAATTGTATATCATCAAATTTGTACTGATTTTATTTTTAAAGTAGTGTAAGTAAAGTAAATTTAAATAAATAAGTGTAGTAATATAAATTCCATGGGAATGCAACGAGTAGTGTTACCTGATGAACAAGAGCTGTGTGAGCATTTAAATGTAAAAAGCGCGCCATTATAGGTAGTTAGTAATTGTTTCAGTGCTGGACAGAGTGTTAATAATCCGTGTTGTTGACTTTTTAGATATCGGCGCCATTTTCTTCTCGTCACTTTACACTCGCTATATGACTATCCGCTACTCGTCGCACCTGGCACACACGCGTTTTCCAAATCGTGCTTTTTTCGCCCTCAGTTTGTATTTTTTAGTGTGAGAATTAATCAAGTTAAGGGATCAAACAATAAATTTGCATTATGTATATGATTAAAAAATAAAATAATTATAGAATGTGTGAATCTAATGCAGTACATAGATTGTATTAAGTGCGTGCGTGTGCGTTTTTTGGGCCGAACGTAAAGTACGACGGCGACGCATAGTTCGACCGCAACACGACGTTGATGTCAGTTTGTGTGTGTGCGTGTGTGTGTAATAAAAAAAAAAAAGAAAAAACGAATTGCGAAAGAGCAAAAAGACAAGAGACAAAAAAAGTACATTTAACAATCAAACAGGCAGGCTGTGGCTGACATAGGGTAGAGGAAAGCCTGTGGTAAATTAGACAAAAGACGCGCGCGCGGCGTGCAATGCACTAAAAGGCAATAACAGCGCCCACTAGTAGAGGAAGGAGGTAAGTGTGCAAGCGGCTGCCAATGGTGGCGGCGTGGCTTTGTAATATATGTGTATGTTCGTACGTATAAACATACACAATGAGTAGGCTTGTGCATTAAAGAAAACTCTATCAAAATTTTTTTTATGAATATCAGTTGAAATATATTCATAATTCAAAATGTTTGCTTTGTTCATACACAATTTATATACATAAAGTACAAAACCAATGAATTACACATAAGGTCATAATTTTTTAGTGCTAAAAACCATCTACAAAAACTCTACGATCGTGGCGCCAAAGTGTAAATTCGTGTTGGTCTCGCAGTGACAAGAATTGAGAGAAGGCATCATCATCATCGGCAGCAGAAGTAGAATAATAAGAAGAAGCATCGCAAAGAGCGCGTGTGTTGGAATCTCGTTGTGACACACACAGAGAGTGAAACTTGCAATACACATACACATACATATATATTTATATATATATATACATATAATATATAATATATTATAACGCACACATATACGGTGTTGCAACAGTGTGGCCGTTTTAGTTTTTCAATTGCTTTGAGTGTGTGCTGCTTCGGCAAGCGTGTGTTTGTGTGTGTGCGTGTGTGTGTGTGTGTGTGCATTGTTGCATTTTGTGCGTGTGTTTTAGAGGCCGGCTAAAATCCAATAATGTCCTCATTTGAGGATGGCCAACATCAAGACCAAGAGCAACTCCAGCTACAACAATCAACACAATCACCGCAACAATCGCCACCTAAATCCTCAGGATTAACCGAAGCGTCATCCACCGGCCATAATAACGTAAGTACAGCTGCGAACATCAAAGAGTTGCTTATGCAAAACTATTTCTAATTGCTGTTGTGTACATTCAGTCCATCATTGGCAAGGTGAAGTCGCGCGTCTCGAACATCTTCCCGGGCTCATTAAGCAAATGGTTCTCACCAAATACGAAGGAAGCTGCTACAGTTCACAATGGCAGCACCCAAAAGCCTAACGGAAAGCGTAAGTCAAGTCGCCGACGCATAAGACTGGAGGCGGACGATGGATGCGATATGGATGATGGCAATGTAGCTCAGAATCTAAACGAAGAGGAGGTTCAACTTGCCGATAACATAGCTGAACATGATCTTGCTGCCGAGGATGAGCAAACCCGTCGCAACGAGTATAACGTCACTCTGTTACGCAAGCGTCGACTTGCTGAAGCAAATGACGAAGATGACGACGATGAGGAAGTTGAAGAAGAGGACGATGATGAGCAGGATGATGAGCTGCACAATTATCCACAACAACAGCCAAACCGTAACATCAATTCCACAGCGACGCCAAAGCTCAAAAGCAATAGCTGGATGTTGCCTCAAAGCAAGCGCAAGTGTCTTGGGGTAAGTTTGAATCTTTAGTTGTGATCAAAGGATCGCATTTGAAGTGATAATGTGATTAATCCATGTCCTTTCTGTTCGCAACTTGTGGCTCCAGGAATCAACATTAAGTCCTCTGCTTAGCACACAGCGTCGTCCCCAGCTGCACGCTTCAACGCCTGCAGTCAATGATTCCTCCCGTAGCCATGGCCCATCGAGACCTCTGACTCATCAAAACCTCTTTAAGCATCAACGCGTCCGCGAGCCAGCCTTCAACATGTTAGCCGGTGGTGCCAGCAACGAGGCAGCTATACATGCTATTAATCTACCATTTAGGTGAGTTCCTCATATCTTTTAGCCATTCTTAATCCTTGTATTAATTATATTTGCTTTAAATGTAGCTCAAGGCGTGTATTGAATATTGCGCCAATGGTGGAACGTCGTGCAAGTTTACATACCACCGGTAACAAGTCACAAATGTTGCAGGGTCTGCAGGACAAGGTTATGCAAAAAACAATCACTGGTCAAGAAACAAACAACAACAATAATAACAATAACAATGTCATCAATGCCAAACGGAGCGGCGGAGATTCACAGTCGGAGTGCGAGTCCAATGAGAGTCACACCGCTGGTAGCGGTGAGACATTACCTCTGGGCCTGGGCCTGGGCATGGGCATGGGCATGGGCGCGAATAGTTTGATCAGCAATAGCAACGTAAATGCCAATTTACTATTTTACGGAAATTTACAGAGCCGTAAATCGATATTCAATTTAAATGATTCAACTCCTACGCATCATAATTCGACGCTCTCGCTGAACTCATTAAACCACCGCCGACGCTTTCACGCCTCCATTTACGGCAGTACGTCGGCGCTTAGCGACAGCCGCTTGCTATCGAGCAGCAGGAATTTGGCCATGTCATCACCGTTCTATCAGGGGCCCACCACGTATGGCGGCAGATCGGCAAATAATCGTTACTTGAGCCAAGGTAATTTGGGCATCAATAAATCCGGCAGTAGCTCACCCGCACCATCATTTAGTGAAAACTCCTTTGTGGCCCGTCCTACTAATATGAAAAGCTACTTGAAGCCAGTTGCTATGAGGCCAACAACGTGTAGCTCAGTTTCGGGAGTATCGCAGACCACACAGCGCATACTCGATCTGCTCGAGAATCATACAACACCCTTGATGGAGGCCAAAAAGATGGGCACCTCGCTGCATGAGCATAAGCTGATGCGCAAGAGCAAGGAAGCGTCTAAGCCTTATGCCTATTCAAATGTAAGCCTTAATAAATCGATGAATAGCAATACATCTAATGAGGCGGTGCAGGACATAAGTGAAAGTGATGACAAATTATTGGTGCCCACAATGTTACAGCTTCTGAAGGAACGTCGCTTATTACGTACGGAAGGTTCACGGGCGTGTAGCGATACGTATAACACGCACGCACGCAGGGAACAGCGACAGGCGAAAGTTAGTAGCAAACCCGTTACCTCCACATCATTAACATCGTCGGGCAGCCTTGGCCATACAAATAAAATGCGTTCGCGTCTATCCCACAAGACACGCAAGGATTTGAGATCTATTGAAGAGGAAGAATTGCCACCACCTATCGATTTGCCGGACATACGTTTTCCGGCTGTCGTTATTGAGCCCAAATTTGATTTAATTGTACCGCTGCCACCGAAACCAACAGGATTTGGTGTAGCAACCACCGTACCAGTCAACGCTTCAACATTTGCGCCCACCACATGGAATACAACCTTCAAAACATCTGCGTCAAATCTCAACAGGAACAGCAGTAGTCTGCCTCTACGCGATGCCCAAAATCTATTCGATTTTGATGCTCCCGTCGTGCTTAACTGCTTGCCCGAGAACAAATATGCATCCAAGGCTTTGGAGCACAATTTCATATTCACGCCTCCGGCTACATTGGAAGATAAGCTAGAATGTAACAGATATCAGGAAACAAATAAAACTAAGGGTGCTTTCAATAGCAGCAGTAAGAGCCTTCTGTCCAGCGGCAGCGTCATGGATGCACTCCAGCCAAAGCAACCGACAGCGACGGCGACAGCGATGACAGCAGGAACAACTTTTTCGGGTTTCGGTGATAAGTTTAAGAAGTCTTCAGAGGAATGGGATTGTGAGGTGTGCATGGTGCGTAATAAATTGGAAGCCAGCAGTTGCACTGCCTGCGAGACGCCCAAACCGAGGGCCAAAGCAGCGGCGCCCGCAATGGGTACATTCTCATCCTTTACACCATTTCCAAGCACACCAAGCATGTCCTTTAGCGGCTTTGGTGATCGTTTTAAGCAGCCAACAAATAACTGGGAATGCGATGCCTGCATGCTGTCCAACAAGGCGGATGCCAATCAATGTGTTGCCTGCGAGACGCCCCGCAAAGTTGCCAGGCCTGCAGCAGCAACAAGCTATAGTAACAGCAGCGCCAGCGCCAGCACCAGCACCAACACCAGCGACAGCAACACCTTCACAGCGCCTGTGAACGATTTCTTTGATGCCTTCAAGCCAAAGGGGAACACGTGGAGCTGTGACACATGTCTGGTAACAAATCAAAATACAGACATCAAATGCGTCGCCTGCGAAATGCCAAATCCTTCAGCTCCCACTGGCGCTGCCATGAGCACCATCAGCACCACCAGCAGCAACGGTAACAACAATACCTTCAAATTTGGTTTCGCCGCCGCAGCTCCAACTCCAACTGGAATTACAGCAGCAGCGCCGAATCCAGACTCTGGTTTCCAGAAGCTGATTGAAGCACAGAAAAGCACCTGGACTTGTGACGCGTGCATGGCACAGAATGATATGAAGCGACAGAAGTGCATTTGCTGTGAGCAACTAAGACCAGGAGCCGATCCTAAGAGTTCCGAAGCCGGAATTGTGCCCAAGTTTGTGTTCGGTTTCAACAACAAGGAGTCGGATGCAAAGACGTCGACTGCATCAACGGCGCCAAAGTTCTCGTTTGGATTTGCGGCCGCTGCCACTACAGCTGGTAAAGATGTGGCGGATAAGCCGGGTACGTCAACGACATCAACGCCATCAATATTTTCGCAATCAACAGCGTCAACACAACCAACGACAGGCTTCAAGTTTGGTGCTTCGATACCAACGAGCAAAGCGGTCAGCGTATCAGAGCCGCGGCTGCAAAAGCCAGCCGAGGCGGCGGACAAGACTGCGCCGGCAAGCAGTAATGCACTGGCGACATCCAGCTTTGGCAAGGGATTTTTCACACAACCCGCATCCGCAGCCACCACTGCTCCTGCCCCTGCGTCCTTCTCCGCTGCATCGACGACGGCAGCTCCAATACCGGCGTTTTCATTCAGCTTCGGCAGCAGCACCTCCAAAACAACAGATAAAGCGCCATTAGGAACAACAACAACAGCAGCAGCAGCAGCAACAGCAACAACAAAAACAACAACAGCCTCAGCAACAACAACAACCACAGCAGCAGCAGCAACTACAGCAACAACAGCGCCATCCTTTACTCCGGAGAAGAAACTGTTCGGCTTTGCTTCACTGGCGAGCAGCTCAGCCTCATCAAATCCCATGTTCGGCAGTTCATTTAGCAGTCTGAAGTCACCCACAATGTTCAGCTTTGGCTCCAGCAGCAATACCACCACCAACACCAACACCAACACCAACACCACCAGCACCACTCCAAGCACCAGCTTCAGCAGTGGTGCCAGCAGTCAGCCAGCAACAACGTCGGCGAGTTCCCTGTTCTTTGGACAGTCAGCAGGAACAATAAAAACCGCAACAACATCATCATCAACACCAGCAGCAACAACGACCGCTGCAGCCGCAAAGCTATCTACGGCACCAACCTCTACCTTTGCATTTGGCCTAACGACTCCCCTGTCGTCCACTGCAACAAACTTGAGCAGCAGCAGCAGCATCAGCAGCGTAAAGCCAACGATGTTCAGCTTTGGCTCCAACGCCAGCAGCCTTGGAGGAGGTGGCTTCAAGACTTCAACGACGTCTGACAGTGCGCCAGTCTTTGGCCAGTTGGCATCAGCGGCGAAAATAACAACGGCAACAACCGATTTAACGGCAGCAGCAAAATCAGCTCCTATCTTTTCCTTTGGTAGCCAGTCAACTGCGTCAGCGGCAAAAACAACAGCAACAACAGCAGCAACAACAACCACAACAAGCAGCGGGAACACATTCTTCTTTGGCGATCCCGCAAAATCAACTGCAGCATCCTCCACAGGATTTGGCCTGGCAGCAAGCACTCATGGAGGCTTAATGGGCACATCGACAACGACCACCAGTGGGGCGACCGTTTCTGGGCTCGGCTTTGGAAAAGTTGATGGTGGTAAGAGCAGCGGGACAACCGCTGCGACTGCCACCACAGACAGTGGAATGAAAAGCTTAAGCTGGCCAACAGCTACATCATTACCTGTATCGCCATCGACCACATCCTTTTCAGCTTCGGTGCCTGTGTTTGGCAGTAGTAACGCATTCTTTGGTGGTGCTGCCACGAGCCCGAACAGCAGCTCAACCGCCAAAAGTCCAGCAACGGGAGGCATGCCGTTCGGTTCGCTTTTTGGTGCGGCAACCACACAGTCCAGCAGTTCCGCTTCAGGCGCTGCCACCAGTGGAAACAACAGTAGCTTTACATCGCTTTCCACAGTTTTTGGAAATGTGGGTAATCCATTTGGCGGAAGCACCTCCGCCACCCCGGGAATGCGGAGTTTATTTAGCAAAAATGATGTTAAACCAACACCGACGATAATGCCAACCACGCCCGTCCCAGCACCTGTAACACCATCTGCGGCAGCTCCAAAGCCGGCATTTAATTTCGGCAGCCCTGCCCCTGGACCCACCGCTGTGAGTATTGTTGATGGAATACCATATCAATGGACATTTAATTAAGTATTTTTTATTTTTTTTCTGATCCGATATGATCGTGTAGCCATCAACAGGCATGTTCAACTTTGGCGCAACACCAGCAAATCCAGCGGCGGCATCTCCCAGCGGCGGCGGCATTTCAAAGCCAGCGTTCAATTTCACCGCAAGCGCAGGAGGAGCACAACCCATGGCATTTAATTTTTCAGGAAACGCACCAACAGCGGGCCCAGCGGTAGGAGCAGAGGTAAATACTTTTTTCAACAAGTGATTAAATACCACAAAAAAATACAAAAACTAAATTTCAAACAAAATAGAACTTAAATTATAAAGACACACACACAAAACAAAAAAAAGAAAAAAAAAATTAGGCAACAATTTATGAGATGTATTTGTGTCTCACTTGCGCTCATTGCGTTCAGTTAACACAGGAACGGAACAAACACATAGTTGCAATTACGCTTGTTATTGTTGTTGTTGTTGTCGTTACTGTTACTGTTGTTGTTGTTGCTGTTGTTGATGTTGATGTTGCTATTCGCAATTGTCCTCTTCTCCTCCTTCTATTCCTCCTTATTTTAATTTTGCATGCATTCTCAGAAATGTAATTCTTTTCGTTCATTTATCGATGTTTTCAATCGTTAATCGATAAGCTCATACAAATTACTAGCTCATTGCGCATTATTCGATGCACACAAAACCATAAAATGATTTTTTAAATAATATTATTTTTTATGCTTTATAATTGATTGGTTAAGGATACGTGATGAAAGCGCATCGCATAAGCTGCGATTTTTATTTCTATATATTTATTTTCTTTCGTATTTAATTACTTGCAAGTTCAGGCTCAATAATTTAATGATGATCCTTGCTCATTAGTCCTTTAGATGGAATTTAAATAAAATAATAGCAATGTGTATATTTAGATTTTCATATAATAATATTAATAGTAAGTCGGATATATAGTCTTTGCCATCAAAATCGCTGTTAACCACTGTGTATATAAATATTTACTAAACAATTAATTTTTAAACATTTATTCTTATATATATATATATATATATGTATGTATATATATCTTATATTTTTCTTTATTTTCTTACTCACTTATAATCATACAAAACGATTAATTTATTTGTACTGTTGGGACCAAATGTATATTTATTGTACTCTCCTACTCTCCTACCTGAAATTACGCAATTTACAAAAATCATTATGTACTTTCTGAACTCTGTTAAAACATTGGGCACGGGCACCATTGCAATTGCTACCTTCTACGTAAATATTTCTACTGTCTACTACTTTTTAATACAACTATTACTATTGCGACGGCTACTACTATTACTACTACTACTACGACGACTACTACTACTACTACTACTACTACTACTACTACTACTACTACTACTACTACTACTACTACTACTACTACTACTACAACGACGACTACTACTACTACTACAACGACGACTACTACTACTACTCCTACTACTACTACTACTACTACTACTACTACTACTACTACTACTACTACTACTACTACTACTACTACTACTACTACTACTACTACTACTACTACTACTACTACTCTCTTTTACTATGACGACAAAACTACAACTGCTACTTATACTACAAATACAAATACTGATACTATTACCACCACTACTACTACTACTTTTACAACTGTTATCAACAACCCTCACAACATCTGCTGCTGGTTGATCAATCAAAGTTATTCCCATCAAAGGATCGAGTTTTCCAATTTGGCTCTGCTCCATCGTCATCTGGTGCCATTGGCTTTAATACACCATCCGCAGTGCCAGCAGCAAGTCAATCGTTTAACTTTTTCGGCTCAGCACAGCAAATGCAGGTAAACAAATGGACTGCAGCTTGATTTAGTATTTAAATTTTTTGTTTGTCTCAATAGTAGCAATTAACTTAAACTAAGTGTTTAGCTGTAATTGAAGTTTAAAAAAGGCTTTGGACTATGTTGATACTTTTCAAACACCCTATTTTCTTTTTATTAATTTTTTTTTTTTTTTAAATACGCACGTTTATATTGTTTTACTTTCCCTCTCTCCCCCTCATCTTCATACATTGCATCCCTGTAGTTAGTTAACTTAACGATTTATATACTTAATAGCTTAAATTTTGATATTTTATTGTTAACAGTTTGTAGAGAAATGTAGATAGATTTTCTAAACTGCACGTAATTTTAGATATAAATCTTAAAATTTTTCCAAAACTTAAACACACAACACACACAGTATGTTCACGCCCACACGTGCACATATACACACACATACAAACACACACATTTAAACATAAAACAGGTTGCATAAATTTGCACTCCACTGTAAAAGCTGCCTTGATGTAACAACGCCATCTTCCGTCCTCCGAGCAACAGAGCTCTTGCCTTAGGAAAAAAAATAACGCAATTTCAAGCATCATCATCATTATTATCGTCAGCTTCAGTATTATCATCAGCTTCGTTATCATCGTTAGCTTCCACTATTATCGTCAGCTGCATTATCATCGTCAGCTGCATTATCATCGTCAGCTTCATTAGCTTTGTCAGCTTTATTATCATCATCAGCTTCATTGTCATCGTCAGCTGTATTATTATCGTCAGCTTCATTATCATCATCAGCATTCATTATCATCGTCATTGTTATTGCATTTAGTTTTACACCAAAAGTGTTGAAAAAGCATCTCTTGATTAAAAAGTTGAGATGCGATAAAATATGCGATGTGCATATTGAATTTCAATACGTTTGATTCTAGAATATTTATTTAATGAAAAAGTTTATTTTAAAGCACCTAAAAAGAAAAAAAAAAACAAAAACAAATCTCTTGCAGCCAACAACAAACGCCGCTCCCTTCCAATTTAATGCCAGCTTACCCGCACCCGCACCCGCTAACATATTCGCGTAAGTATAAATTTCAAGTGTCTATGAATGTATATGTATGTATGTATGTATTGATGTATTTATGGATTTATCTATTTATGTGTTTCTATATGTGTATTTGTATGCATAAAAACATATTTTTTATACATGTTAAGTGTTAAAAGCACCAATGTCATTACCATAAACTTTGAAGTGTTGTAACCGCTATGACTTTGCAGCGGAGCTTGTATGAATTAGAAAGAGATGGCCTGATATGACTATTCACAAACATACACATACACATACACAGAAATAAGCAAACCGTTCCTACCTTATGTGAATAACAGTTATAAAAATAATAGCATACTTAATAGAAAAAGCACATACACACACACATGCTCTACTCGACCGCCATTAAAAGTTTTTGTTTTATTTTTATTTATTTTTTTTTTTTTTGTAAATTTTGTTTTAATTAAAATTTGTTCTAAATTTTCGCAGCATCAACCCTCCGAATGCTGGTGGCGTCATGCAAACGACGCGCCGCAAAACACGCGTAGCGTCAAGACGTTTACCGCCGCGGTAGAACTAGAGAATTCAGCTCGGTCACTGCTGTTGCTACCATCGTACGAGTCAAAGAAGACGGGGACGACGAAGAAGGAGACAGCATAACAGAAGGACAAAACTTGAACTTGGACATACACCGAAATGTAAACCACACACGGATATCGATACGGACGGAATGCAGAAGTCCGTTTGGCCGATGCTCGACGACGCAGACGACAAGAAACTTGGACGTAGACCGATACCCAGAACTGAATTCTTGACCGAAGCACACAGATAATGATAAAGCCATGCATCGCAAGGATCATTGAAAGCAAGTGAAACACAACTAGAGGGGAGATAGAGAATGGAATCACCACAACGGAAACACACACTTTGCTGCGGACACTAGGAAGGCGGAAGTTACTTACATCCTCATAGCAGCGAAGCATCCAAGCGATGTCAGTATAAATATTACAGAGGGAAAAATTTGGAATTGCTGTAACGCGTGAGGTCCAATGAATGTAACGAATGTACCAAATGCAAAAAGTGGTAGCAGCAAAAACAAAACCATTTAAAAATCCAGAGATAACCGCACGGACTTCATTAAGTTGCACAACCGGCACTGTGGTGACTATCAGGAGCAACAATAATTACACAAATAACAACGAAGTGACAAGAGGCAGAGATAGATAATAAAAGAGAGAGTGGTGAAAGGGAGGGCAACCCATTGCCGTATCTTCTGTGCAGTCTGACTGAAGGTGACTAAAGGAACTCATACCCTCGCCGTCGTTGCGTGTCACAGCGAGAGGATGAACGAGTGTTGCTCGCGGTGAAAAACTTAGCAGAATGGAAAAAATTCGTTAAATTACTGGAATACTTGGAAGCGATCTTCACGCGCTATTTAATAAATATGTTTTTAAGGTTTTGTTGTTTACGAATAACGCGCTCTGCCTATCAGCAATATGGGAACTCAACTGCACACCAACAACTATAGCCGCAAAGACAGCAGAGTGATTGGTTTTTTTTTTATTATTTAAATATACTTAGTTTCATTATATTTTTTATTGAATAATAATTTTGTTGAATTGTCAAATTTAATACACGAAATATAATTATAAAATATATATATATATAAATACAACTTACACACAATTACCCAAACACACAACATACATACACACATACGTGAACACAAGTACACGTATATACACATACATATAAAATTAACTAAACTTACACACACACAAACCTATTATAAAAACCTCATTCGAAGAACAACAACAAGAATAATAATGTAAATTAAATTGTCTATGAATTAAGTTGTTTTAATTTAATTGCTGAATTAAAGCGCTTCTATATGAAAAAAGAATAAACATACATATGTATAAAAATACGTATATATATATATATATGTATATTTATATAAACATTTAAACGATAATTATACAATAATTATGTTGTGAAATTGTAAAGAGAATGTTAAATGAGAGAATATCGAATGAGGAAAAAGCGCAAGAACTATAAACTATTTGTTTAGACAATTTGTAACATGTCAACTATATATCTAATGATCTAGAGATCTAATGAAGATTCGAAACGGTTATATAGAGATGAAAACTTTAAATGCATTGTATGTAGTTTTTCTTGTTTGTTGTTATTCAGTTAAGATTCGTACATGCACGTTTCGAGCTGCTAGATTGAACCTACAAATCAGTAAACAAGTAAAACAGAAAATAAGAAAAAATAAAAATTAATAAATAAAGTATATTGAAAAGAGAAGAGATGTAAACACAAATCAACACTATAGCGTTAACTTAAGATGCAACACGGCAACAACAACTACAATTATATTATGTGCGTGTTTTTTTATATATACATACAAATAACATAAGAAAAGAAAAAAAAAACAAAAAACAAAATGCAAGAGACAAACTGAAACCCGAAGTCTTAGTTATAAGCAACTGAAAAACACAGGCAGTTGACAAATTGAAGCATAATGTAAATAAGTAAATATAAACGGTATGATAATTTAAAATGTGACAAAAATAAAAACTGCGTTTGAATATTTAAAATTCTATATCCAAGCAATCCAGTACTGAGGTATATGTATCGATAAGTCTTAACGCCTTTAGATGAAATGAGATATGCCAACCTATTCAAGTCTTCCATTTATTTTCAGATATAATACAATTTCCAGTTCAGTATAATCAGTGTCGATTGTAGAATTTAGAAATTATCTTGACTTTGCTTTCATTTCATCTCATTAATTCATTAATTTTGGTTAATGGCTGACCATATTTAAAAATATATAATGTACCAACCGTTACACGTATAAAATGGTATAAAAGAAAACGCAAAATGAGTATGTTAGCGCGCAAGGGAGTGAGATTCGATGTTCTAAACGATGAATTATACTGGTATGTATCGTTTGTACCGCTCTTAAATCAAAAATATAAACTTATTACCTACCTCATTGGAAATAATTGATAAGACAAACACCAAAGCTAAAATTTGTATTAAAAACGGGTTCAGAAATAATGAGGTTGCAAAAACAAAACATTTTTTTAAAGTGCTTAGTATATGATGGTATTTTATTTCACAACTGTTATACAAGTTATTTATATCGATATTTTTAGATATTGGATATTGAATTAAAATATCACAAATCTATCGATGTGTTGCAACGATATCAACATCCCCAGTTAACAGCAAAGCGAACGACAAACATATATTCGTGGAAATTACGCACGGGTGTTTTTTCGTAGTTCAATAGTACTATTTGTTTATTTTTTTCGGTTCTAATATAAATAAAGCACAAAAAACAAACGCAAATATTATTAAGTGTAATTTGTGACAATTATAAGGATACTTATAATATTAGAATTTAAGATGGATAAGAGATGCAATAAGCTCAACTGCAGAAGTAGTATCAACAAAGTACAACAACAACATAAAGGCTGACTGACTGACTACACCCAGCGAAAAAAAGGAAACAATTGCAGGCAAAGAACAACAAAACGACAGGAAAAATGAAGTAAAACCGACAGCAGCAAAGGAACGGCACTTCAGTTGCAGTTATAGTGAAGTACATATTGAGCAACACACTCACACTCGCACGTATAACATAAGTACATACACAAACAAACGTAACACACAAAGGCATATTTGCTTGCATGCGTGTGGGTGTAACAACAGCAGCAGCCCAGCTCCAGCGGATAAACTTCGTGTTCGTTCCGTAATCGTTGTTCGTCGTTGCTTGTTCGTTTATTCGTTGTATCGTGTTGTTGGAGTAACAGCATTCGCCTACGCAGCAGCGACAGGCAAAGGAAGCGGTTTTAGAATGCATGGGCATGCATAAAGTATCAAACACGAAATGCGAGAAATATAAGAGAAATGAAAATTACAAAGAAATTGAAAATAAGTGCAACGGGTTTCCAATTCAATTCAACAATAAATTGAAATTTTAAACGCAGTTGCAAATTTATGCCAAAGTAACTGATCAAAAAGCAAAAAGCGATAGTAAAATAAGTGAGAGCCCTAAGGAGAGAGAGAGAGTTCGCGTGGAATCAGATCACGTCCATTTTAGCTATATCTGCAGTTCCTTTGTTGTTGGATTTATAATAACTCCTTTGCTGCTCCTTCTGTGCTTTGGACGTCGACGTCATAATATGGATTGTGGTGCTCTTGCCGCGCAACAGCAGCAACAACTAATACAACAACATCAACAACAACTACTACATCAGCAACACATACAACAACAAACACAATTGCAGCACTCACGACAGCAAAAGCAACAAAATACGTTCAATTGCCTTGAGGAAACAGCAACAAATGTAAGTTATACACACATATTTATACAAATATACACAGGCATTTACACATATATGTATATAATTTTGTTTGTATGTGCATTTATGTATTTCTCTTTTACTTCCACTTCGCATTCGCCCCCACACAAACCGATGCGTTACGCTGCTCGCGTCGCAGTCATAGTGGACGTCCATTTGCTGCGTTGCTCTTGCAGTTTATTGGTTTTCTTATTAGATATTTTTCATATGAGTAACTTTTTAAAGCGACGATGACTGCGCTGCACTGCGCTGCAAAAGCAAAAGCGGCGCTGCCTTTGCCTTTGCTTATGCTTCTGCTTCTGTTTCTGCCTCTGCCGTTGTGCGTGTGTTTTGTTCGTTTTCCCTTTACAGTCAGCTTTTTGCCGTAGCTATTGTGTGTTTCTGTGTGTTCGTGTGGGGGCTGCTTTGGAGGCGTGGCTTCTAGCCATGTGCATAAATAATGTAAGACTTTATGCAGATTGAATTTGTAAGTGGAAGGAAAAGGAACTTAGAAGCGAAATAGTGAAAACTTTTCTGAATCTGTGGTCCAAAGTTCATATCAATTTTGAAAAAAAAAAAAAAAAAACAAAAAAAAATATGAAAACAGCATTTGTTTATCATTTTATCCGTTTCTTTTATGTTGGCCAAGTTCGCAAAATGTTAACTGGAAAAACGTATGACTCAAAAAAACTATTTAACCAACTGATGATTAATCTCCGGACAGCTGCTGCGGGCTAGGGCACATACAAACACACATACGTAAATATCATAAAACTGTTGCGTTTGTGGTCTCCAGCTTGGGTATACACTTTGCCAAAAACTAGATTGTGTTTTTTTTTTCTTTTTCCAAAAATAATTTTAACATTTTAAGATAACTTCAGATTATTTTGTCTTCCTTCCTTTCTTCTTTCCCGGGGGTTAAACTTCAAGCGACATTTTAATGTTACTTTTTTTTTAACATACTGCAAGTCTACAGACTTCAGTCCTCAAGGCAAATGTATCAAATCTGTTCTGGTTGATATTATGTGAAAGAAGAAGCATAAAATAAGAGGAAATAGGCGTTAAGAGATATGAGTTAAATAATGTCCAATTTTATACTTTGTACTTGCATTGACCATTACTTTCACCGTAAATAAATTCTAAAATAAAAAAAAAGGAACAGCAACAACAAAGCGAGGAACGAGAAGAAAAAATAAAATGGAATGAAGAAAATGAAGTTCGAGATGGAATTGTTTATACAATGGCAATAACAAAAACAAAAACAAAAACAACAGATTCAAAGCCAAATCGGTTGGCGTTGACGTGTGCACGGCATGGGCATAACAACAAAAACATTTACCAGTCTCTCTCTCTACGCATTTTGTTGCCTCTGCGTTCTTTTGTCTTAGCCACAGCGGTTGAATTTTACTTCTGCCTGTTTTCCCCGTTCCCTCCCAGTGCGTTTCCCTTATGTTTCATTTTTCGCTACGTGACTGCAATAAAATTTAACTGCAATTACGTGTCGCATGCTTTGTGTTTCTGTGTGCCGAAAATGGTCAACGAAATGGCCAAGAAGTAATGTAAACTCTTAAATGCCTCAAGGATATGCACAGCATGCGAGCGAGCATAGAGTGAAGACGAAGACTAACGGAACACTTGCAGGTCCTGTGCGTGAGTAATTTCCAGTGATGCCCATCAAAACTAGAATGTAACGGCAATGCATCAATGGGCAGCACTAGATGAAGGTAGCACAAAAAAATGTTCAACAACACATTATTTACTCCCATTCGTTTTCTGTTTCAATGAATCATTAAAAACATATAAATTGTGCTTTAACACTTGTGTATGTCAATTTACTTACTGCCCTGGCAATTCTATTGCCGATAAGAGTAAATATAAAATAATGCTTGTTTGTGCGAGCAAGAATGTATATAATCTGTATAAATTTAAATGAAATTTTAAAGGAAATACTTTATATCGTATTTAATTAAATAACTTTAAATTTAAAACAATGACTCAAAACCTTCAGATAACTTGCAAGTTTCTTTTAAAGAATTTAGATGTTTGAATTTAACATTGTTCGAATGCGAGCAGTGTGCCTAAAACATGTGACGTCACTCTCTGAAAACAAATATTTGTGCATTTCCATGCGCTACCTAAACCAGACACAAGGCTGTCGAGAGCGCACGAGAGAGGAAACAAGGCTTATAGTGAGCGCGTCGTCGCCGTTGTCCGCATTTATTTCTCGACCGATGCGCGCACGAGACGACGAAAAACAGTGCGGCGGAAAAAAATAAACGAACGGCAAAAAAAAGAAAAAATTTAGATAATTGTAAACGCGCGCAGGAAAGATAAACACGATTTTCCGTTTCTTTCAATTTTATCTATCTACTCTCGCAGTTTTTGTCGCCGCTGTTCTGTTATTTTTGTTTTTGACTTTTTTATTTGGTGGTGTGGTGTGTCTTAAGTTTATGAAGTTCCTTCTGGAGCAGCAACCAGAAAACAATTATCTTCAGCTGCTTTTGTTTATACTACAAAACTGCATACCCAAGTGTGCAGTAAATGAAGCAATAATTAAAAGTGCCTTTTTTAATTGAAAAGCAGAACACAATCAAAAAAAAAAAGAAAAACAACAACAAGTACGGCAGACGCTGCTTGCGCTGGCAATCGAAATCAAATTGACGTTAACATTGACGCGGTAAGACCAACATAGAAGTACATACACTCAAACGTTTGAATGAACATATTCCCCCGCTTACAACCCTATTCACTCCCCTGTAAAAGCACAGTTAAACAAAGCAGAAAAAGAGCGAGAGCACATCAGCTACCAGTGAGAACCGTTTGTTTTTATTTTTGTTCGGTTTTGTTTTTGTTTTTGGCAGTTAATGGTAATGCGTTTCGCTTTTATCTTATGTGCTATGTGGAGCGGGGATGACTACACGTTGACTTTAGTTTATTTGCTTTTAATTTCCAATCAATGCGGTGTCGGGGTTCAACTGTGGGAGAAATTCTCAAAGAGAACTTGTGTAGGGACTTGCTGATGAAAGAGTTTTAACCATATGGCTTACGATTTTATTATTGTTTACTTCATTTTATTCTGTGTCTTATCTCCATCATCGAACGCTACTACAGACACTGGCGCAGACATCCGTACACACACGTACATATTTACTTGTATGTATGAGTAATTTCATTCATTTTTCTGCATGCGGCAGCTAAATTTCAACTTCCGATATGGCAACGCCATCAAGTCTAGCCTGTTGTTTTTGCCGGTATTTGTTTTTGGCAAGTCATATGTTTCCAGTGTGTGCGTCATCCTGCCACCCTTCACCCGAACCTGCACCCGCACCCGCACCCAGACCCGGACCCACAACCCTACCACCCGTAGCGGCACCCGCATCTCTCTTATTTCTTTTTTCTCCTTTCTCTTCGTTTCTTATTGTTGCTGTTGGTGGTGCGGCTCCTTAATTGCTTCTGCACGTTCGTCAAATATTTGCTCAACTATTTTTAATTACATTACCCACCAAACACACACATGCACACATATACGCCTATGTGTTATGTGTCGCTTAACCCTTTCACACGCATGTAATTTACGAGAATATCGTACGGTATGCGATTTGCAGAGCTAAGAGCACAGTGTCACATCTTTAAAGATTTACATATTTTCCACGTTCATGATAGTTTTTTCTTTTTTTTTTGCATTTAGTGTCTGACGGGTTGAATACTCTATTTTTTTAAAACTTTGAATCAAGACAAATCCGTTAACAATTTCATTTGTGCTAGTGCAAACCTTTGACTTCCGTATAAACATTATAATGTGCCAATAATAATTGCATTCAGGAAGTTATAGCTAATTATTTAACTTTTATGCTTCCAGCTATAGGTTCCCTTATTGACACAAATCAATTGTTACCTGTTGCAAACACATTTTGTCAATAAAATAAAAATGATTTTTTTATTATTGTTAAGTAGATTTTCTTATTATATACAAGTCATTTTCACGCTTCTTACAACAGGGCTTATCAATTAATTGTGTCATAAATCAAAACAATTGTATTTTTTAGTATTTCTGTAGAATTCTCATACTTTGCTTCCTACTTCATGGTCTAGACAAAGCCGGGTTGTCAACTTCATTGTGCTCGATTTATAATTTGTCTTCTATTGATATAAATACTATATTATGTTGCAATTAATTCCCAGTAATAAGTAGCACATTTCATAAGCACCCTGTTTCGACAAGGTCATACCTTGGCCCACTGTGCGTTGGAGGTTGCTAAAGCAAGAAGTAAAGTCCGTTCATTTAAAGCGCATTTTATTTTTTTTTTTTTTTATTCTCTACCGCAGTCGCGGTCGAACGTAGCAGTAGCTCAGGGCAGAAGCAGCACCATCATCGCGCAGCACCCATATGATTTTTGCACATGGCTGCGCCGCGACGCCAACGTGCGTGTTGTTGCTTTTCTTTTGTGCTTTACACTTTATGATTCTTATTACACGCTTTGCTGCTTATGGCTTCCCCTTGCATGGCTTTGGTTTGTTTTTGTTTTACTCACTTTGCTCTGCGTTGCTTTACTTCATCGGCCATGCTGTTGACTGTAGTATAGTAAACGAAAAAGTCGACGTCGACGTCGATGTCAGCGTCAGCGTCAACGTCAACGAAAACTTCAACGTCGCGTTTCTGCTCGCTCATTTTAATTTTGTCGTCGCTGGTTGTTGTTGCTGCTGTAAATATTTTATTATCGCTTGTTTCCGTTAAGGAACCAAAATGGGGAAAAATGTGTACTCACGCACACATTTGTGCACACGCACATACGTATATTTACACACTCGCACATATGGACACATGCACACATATTCAAAACTCTTTTGTCGCATATATTCATTTCGAAATTTTGTACTTGGCTTGTTGCTTCACACGACGCTCCATCGCCCATTGAACACCCCCACTCCCCTGTCAATTTAGCTATCTCTTTGCCTATTTATCAAGCTACATACTTACATATATATACACGAATATGTACATATGTTTTTTTTTATACATTTAAGTGTACAAGTTCTTCATGCGATCCCCCCCTTCTGTGTACTCTGCTTTACATTGGTGACCCTGTGCATTTCTTGTAATTTCATTTGGACGGTGGGAAGTGGAGAACCAAAAGCACGGTGACTTGTACCTTGTCTTACATTTGTGTGTTTTCCTATCTCCTTTTGGACTCTCCCTGATTGTATCTATCTCCCTCTATCTCTTGGCATTACAAAATTAGCGCAATATTTGTGTTGGTATCGTATTTTTAGCTGTTTTTTTTTTTTTTCTTTCGTTGGCGCATTTGTAAATTATATTTAAAAACGATTCGTCGTTATTGTTGCTGTCGCCTCGTATAGGATCGGATCAGATCGGCACAAAATGGAATGGCTCTGTTACCAATGTGGGCGTGCAGTGACCCAATTTCTCTAATAGATTGCGTTTTGCCACAGCTCACTCTCTACACACACACACACACACACACACACACACACACACACATACACACGCACGCACGCATAGACGCACATGCACATGTGCGCACACAAATGCACAGAGACAGAGTCTAGTATCCACATGTGCATTTATTTATTATTATTATTTATTTTTTTTTATTTTGGTTCGGATTATTTAGCGCGTTGAACTCTCGACTGCGTGTGCCCAGTCTGCATCTTCTGGCTATTTAATCTTTGCGCTACACATCTGGGGGCCATTGCAAGTTTTTTGCGCTTGGCATTTCCTGCTTGCCAAATGTTTCAAAAAAAAAAGGAAAAAAAAAAAAAGAAACAAATAAATAAAATAAAACGAGGCATGAAAAGGCAACAATTTTGTCGCAGTGCATGACGCACTTACAGGCATATGAACTTATTTTCAATGGACATTTTTCTTCTTCTTCTTCTGTCGCAGCCTTACAATTCATTCTCTATTTCATTTCGTTCCATTTCGATCCCATTTCCATTTGCTTGTCGCCCTTTGAGTTCCCATGCCGCCTTTTGCTAATTAGTATATATATCCCCATACACATACATATATGCACATATATGTGTGTATGTATGTATTCATTTAAATATAAAGCTGTATTTCAAGCCATTCGTATGTATGAACATCCATATAAAATTTATACGGTCTTTTAGCACATTTGCTGTTCCGCATTCCACGTTTAATTGGCATTTATGCGATATTTAAGAAAGAGGCGACCGAACTTCAGTTAACGCTTTGGCTGAAAGTTGCTTCATGTAAAAGTTATCGATGCTATCGATAGTCGATAATATGTCTTTAATTAATACATTTTTAAATCTGTGCTAATTATTTGCTCTTTTTTTTTTTTCTTTTCTGAGGATTAATGCAAATTTAAATAAATTTTAAAACGTGCTTGGAAAATGCAATTAAATCGGATTAAATATTTATATGCATATTTATTATTTACGATATAACAGATTTTTAATCTGCACTTTGTTATTTAATTGAGTGAGGTTTAGTTTTCGAGTGGGTTTTTTTTTTTCTTCTTTTATATTTTTTTTTTTGCAAACCTTGCAATGTAAATAAGTAATTTTATTTAGTATCAGATATATAAATGGGGATTGGTTTACGTAAACACATACTGCATGATATAAATATTTTTTTAATAGGAGTGGGAACCTAAACATGTGTACACACTCGAAGACACAAGCTCGCGCGCAAGCACACACACACACACACATACACATACGCATGCACATACACATACATCATTCATATGCATACATCTATAGACTTATAAATAAGTGTTTGAGTCAATTACTCTTCTTTTGAGTTTCCCAGCTGAAAATGCTGATTCAGAAGTCTTTTGCTTGCTTCATTGTTTTTTTTGGAACAATTTTCAAATACCCTTGCATCGGGTGACTCAACTTTGTCACTAAGTTTCGGGTATTACATCGGATTCTTTGCTACCTCAGAGAGCAACCAAGAAGCAACTCATATTAAAAAATTAATTATTATATTAAATGAAAGTATATTATTTAAATTATTTTTACATTTTAATTGTTATTAAAAAAATAGTAAATAATAAGGGATAGTCTGGGCAAGGACATGTGAGTTGTAATTTGGCCGTTATCATTTTGAATCCTTACATAGAGTATATCTGATACGTAATAGCTTCAAGAAATTATTTCCTTCTTGTTATTCAATTTTTTTTTTGTTTGTGGTAATCCTCTGCCACTGCCCCCGCCACTACCATTGTACCCGGTGCCACCACAATTCCAATCCCTGTCCATGGCACTGCCCCTGCCCCTGCCAGGGAGCCCGTAGCAACCACCCGGTCTGTCGCTCTGTATACAACGTATAACAAAAGGCGTCTTGTAATTTGATTGAGCTGCAATAAAAATTTGTCAGTCCGATAAGGAAGAGTGGGCTGTGGGAGGGGGTGGGGTAGAGGAGTAGAGGAGTAGAGTTGCAGTGGGGTACTTTTCTATTGGAGCTATTGGAGCACATATTCATATGTGTTCTCTTTATTGCATTATATATTATTTATAAACTCTTCCTCTTCTTCCACTTGCCTTATTTGTGTGGTAATGTTTTTTGTTTATGATTTATGTGCAGTCGGTGGAAATGTTTCTAACAAATGTTCAACAAGTGATGGATGACGCCCAAAGCGAGTGACTATTTGGGTTGGAGCGGGGGGAGGGGTGACTGAGAGTGTCACGGGTGCAAGGTGTAGGTGGTATGTGCAGCCCTCAGTAAACTTCCAAAAACATGAGCAAGTAACGGTGTCAAATTACGCATTACACGTTACGCATTACACGTCACGCATTACACGTTACGCATTACACGTTACTCATTACGCATTACGCATTACGCATTACGCATAACGCATTACGAATTACGAATTTTCCGGGCTGCTACTTACGACTATTTAAGTGTGTGCGGGGGAGGGGAGAAGCTACACTGAGAGAAAAGCAGCAGTTTTAATTATAAATTTAAAATTGATTCCTAGCTGCGTCTTATCCTTGAGTGGCAAACGAATCCTTAGACCTCAGCTGGGAACTGCCTTTGCACTCAACTGTACTTTTAATTGACCAAATTCTCTGAGTGTATGGCAGCATTTGGCCAACTCACAGATGAATTGGTAGACAACCCCAAACACATCTGTTCCGGCAGACTGACGTTGATGACGCTGACGATGACGCTGACGATGACGATGACGATAACGATGACGATGACGATGACGCTTATCTTGATCTCATAATCAGCGGCACCACCGCTCGAGGAAGACAACAAGATGTTTAAAACGAGTCCGAGACTCTGAACGAGGGACAAGATGAGTGATGAAGGAGGCGAAGGAGCAGGAGGAAGGTAAAGAGAAGTGGATAAATTGTACGCCCGTCATATTTCCTTTCTCGTGTGAGTGTGAGTGTGCCTGTGTGTGTGTGTGTAGCAAACACGTCGCTTCTTTTTAGGGCTGTGGCATTGTTTGACCAAGTGGCAGGTGCAACACGCAGCCGGTGGCACTCCTTTTGTTAAACATATCCTTCTCAAGCAACTCCTTATGCATTTACACATTTTACCCCTAAAAACCTTGCCCCGGATTTCTTGTGGCAGTTGTGTTGTTGCTCGACACGCGTCGCTTGCCGCCTGCACGCGTCGTGCAACAGAAACCAGAATCAGCCCTTCCATCAACAAATGGAAGATACAAAAAAAAAAAAAAAAAAAAATAAAAATAAAAAAAAAACAGAAATGAAATGAAAAATTAAAATAAACCCAAATACATTACAAAGAGACTCCGAACCCGAACCCGAACCCGAGCTCGAGCCTAAACCTGAACCCGCCTCCGACTTCGACCCTGAGTCTGTCTTGGTTTTCGAACCCAAACTCAAACTCGAACTCGAATCCGATTTCGAAACCGATTCCGAATGCCAAAAGTGTAGATTTTCGTGCAGATTGCTTTCTTTTTCATTTCTTGGTAGCCTTTTTTTTTTTTTTTCTTATTTGTGTTCTTTCCTTCTCGTCTCCCGCCACCGTCCCTTGGCTCCGTAAGCAACGACAGATGTTTTCTTAAGGGTCGTCCCTCTTGATTCCCAACTGTCGACCGGCGACCGGCGACCGTCGAATGTCGAATGTCGAATGTCGCGTGTTGCTTTAATGGACTTCGATGTTTGTCTGTTGCTCAGTTTTAATGCCCCTGGAACAATATTTTTGTATCTTCGGCGAATGAGATTTGCCACGCGAAAAGCAAACAAAAATAAAATTAAAATAATAAATAAATACGCATTTTGAAGGAAGAGGAACAACAATTTCAATCAATTAATTCAAAATATTTTCAAATTGAAGCTTAAAATTCTAAAGCCTCTTTTCTTAAATAATAAATAATAAATTAATTAATTGGTCCCTTTTTTAATTTAAATTAAATTTCATTAATTTATTTTTTTTAATTATTTAGAGTTTTGTTAGTGAAACATAAAAATTCAACAGATTTAATTAATTTAATTTCGAATAAGCTCGAAGAAGCTTAAAATTCTAAAGTCTCTTTTCTTAAATAATAAATAATAAATTAATTAATTGGTCTCTTTTTTAATTTAAATTAAATTTCATTAATTTATTTCTTTTTAATTATTTAGAGTTTCTTTACTCAAACATAAAAATTCAATAGATTTAATCAATTTAATTTAATTTCGAATAATTTATTTTTTTTAGTTTTTATTTATGTGTTTTTCAATTGTTTTTATTTATTTTTATAATTTTTTTAAAGTTAAAATTTAATTAAAAAATTAAAATTAAAATAAAATGATTTATTAATTTTTTTAAATATATATTTTAATTTATTTTCAATTTATTTATTTTTAATTTATTAATTTTTTTAATAATTTTTTTTTTTAAATTAATTCTCTTTATTTATTTTTTACTTTTTTAAATATATATTTTAATTTATTTTTAATTTATTTATTTTCAATTTATTTATTTTTAATTAATTTATTTTTTTAATATTTTTTTTTTAATAATTTTTTTTTTAAATTAATTCTCTTTATTTATTTTTTACTTAGTATATTTACATTGTGCAGTTGATTTTATACCTTTGTTTCGTTGTTCGTTTATTGTGCCTTTCTGTTTATTTAAAAAATGTTTATAAATGAGCTTCACTTTTCTAGCTAATTAAATAGTAAATATTTAAAGAAGTCGTTAAATTTAATTGCTGTTTATATTCCAGAAATGTAATTAATATAAACAACAGTTTCGTCTCTGTTTATTAATGTAATTGGCATTAAATTCAATGCGGTGGAATTGATATAAACATTTAATGAATGGGAATCGATACTAGAAAATGTAAAACGCGAAATGGAATACCCCTAATGTTGTCTCTGATTACTTAAGCCGTAATTTTTTATTAACTTTGGTTTTATTGTCGGTTTTTTTCTCTCTTTCTATTCGTCTGTTTTTATTTTTTTTGCTATGTTATTATTGTTGTTGTTGTTGTTGTTGTAGTTGGTTTCTTGCGGAGATTGGGAAACGGAGCACTTGCTCGGGATGACAATTAAGCTGCTTAACGAACCCAAAAACGCAACTCGCATAAAATTTTAAATTTAAATAAATTCGTTAGTTTTATGAGCGACAAATTTGCAGATAGAAAAGCCTTCAACTCTGGCCGACTACATGATACCCTTTACTTGCTACTAGACATCTCATGTATTCCTTGTTATGTTATTTAACAGTGAAGAGGCCTAGTTAATGCGCTCCTCCGCTCTGTTAATTAACATTAATTCATATAGAAGTTCTGTTAAGTTTTTAATCTATTTATTTAATTGCTTGAATTAAGAGTATTCCATTTAAAAAGAGCTTAACAGGACACGCACTCTTCCCCCCCTCCTTCTCCAACACATTTCACTCTCCATCTCGCTCTTGCACTATATAAGGCATCTGCCTCATGCGGCAATCAAATGCTCAATTTAGTTTCAACATCAGGCGCTTGGCACGCACTTTTTGTCGCAGTTTGAATTTGTTTAATTTCTGTTGTTGTTGTTGTTGTTTTTGTTTTTGTTGCTGTTTTATTTATTATTATTATTATTTTTTTTTTTTTTGCCATTTTTATTAATTTGTCTGCGGAAGTCGCTGTAAATGTGCGCAAACATGAAAATATTCAAAATGCTTTTATGCTATATATGCCTTGCCGCAGAGGAAACAGCGACCACGTATGAAACCAAAGACCAGGTGCTTGGCTTCCTCCTCGACTCCTCCAAAAACAAAAAAAAAATAAAGGAAAAAAAAAACAGAAAAACAAAACAAATTATGAAAGCCTCGCCGCACTATCGCGCTCTCCCTCTCACTTTCTGTTCACCCGCCTTGACACTCTACTCTCTCTCACTCGCTCTCTCTCTTTCTCTCTCTCTCTCACTCTCTCTATCTCTCGCTCTATCTCTCTCTCGCTTTCGTCTAGCTGCCATCCTGAGCTTCCGACCATTTAATGCACATGACGTCATTTAATTTAACAGCTTTGCATGCTCCTTAGTTAAGTGTGGTATTTGTTGTTTTTGGTGTTGTTTTTATTATTATTATTGTTGTTGTTGTCGTTGTTGTCGGTGCTGTTTAGTTAATGACAGCATTTACTTAGTGAATGTTTACTTTAGTTTAAGTAATTACAGTTACAAATTTCTACGGCAGCTGCCACCAATTAGCTAAAAGTAAAACCACCTGCTACTGGTTACACTTTCCCCCCGTTCCCCGTTCACCCCTCCCCTCCCCCCACCCGCTCACTTTTATCCGCTGCGTCAACTTTCAACCCCTTCCATTCGAAGTGCTTAGAGGTCGCACACAAATAACTCCTCCCCCCCCACCCCCTTCTTCGGATTATTTGATGATCACAGAACATGCAACAAGCATTACAATTGTCCGGGTCATGTGTGTGACACAACAAGTGCTGTCGAGTCTGCAAGTAGGTCAGTTTCTAGCTAGAAGCAAGTAAAGGAAATTAAGTAAATTAATTTCCACCCACACACACACACACACACACGCACACACACACACACACAGACACATACCTTAAAGAGTAAAGTCAAACACAAAGTTCAAGGCCGAGGGTCAAGTTACTTATCAGTTGTGATAAGCGAAGGTCGCATCTTCTCCTCTCCACATCCCCCCATCTCCTCATCCCCCCATCTCCACATCCCCCCATCTCCACATCTCATCTCGCTTGCATATAAAGTATTTATTTTCGTAAGCAAAAGTCATTATGAACTTCGTTTGGGTTGAGAGCGCGACATTGAACGCGATCAGGCCGAAGGTGAGCAACGGAGCAGCAAATGGAGCATTTGGAGCCACTGTAAAGTGATCGCTCGAATGTCGAGATCTCCGATTGCCACTGATCATTGAACATAAGACTTATTCGCGACGATCTCAACACGATCAAGAGCGACACTTAAAAGATATGCCAAAAGATATATTCATATATTATATATGGACTTCGACTTCATTTGGAGTCATCGAGAAAATTGGGAGCAAGCATTTGAATTGGAGAGGCAATCGATTGGAGGAAGAGACGATCGATTGGAGGGAGAAGCAATCGATTGGAGGGAGAGGCAATCGATTGGAGGGAGAGGTGTTCGATTGGAGGGAGAGGCAATCGATTGGAGGAAGAGGCAATCGATTGGAGGGAGAGACGACCGATTGGAGGGGGAGGCGTTCGATTGAAGGAAGAGGCGATCGATTGGAGGAAGAGACGATCGATTGGAGGGGGAGGCGTTCGATTGAAGGAAGAGGCGATCGATTGGAGGAAGAGGCAATCGATTGGAGGGAGAGGCAATCGATTGGAGGAAGAGACGATCGATTGGAGGGAGAGGCAATCGATTGAAGGAAGAGACGATCGATTCGCGGAGAAAGCTTAAATTTGAGATTGAAGTCGAAAGATCGCAGATTCATTTTGTAGCCATTAGCTTTTCTCCTGCTCATCATGTTTCCCCGCTCATCTTTTTCTCCAGCTCAGCTTTTCTCCTGCTCAACTTATCCCCCGCCTAGTTTTCTCCTGATCAGTTCTTTCCACCGCTCAGCTTTTCCCTCCACTCAGCTCTTCCCTCTACTCAGCTCTTTCCACCACTCAGCTCTTCCTTCCACCCAACTCCTCCCTCCTTTCAGCTCCTCCCAGCCATCGATTTGAGTCGCAGATTAAAATGAAAAATGAACTCCTCTCAGTTTGTGAGTTCAAAGATCTTAAGCTTTCCCTTGTTTGTATTACCAAGAATCCAGATTTTCTGCCTAGTAAAAGGAGTTCAGTGGGGGAGGGGTAGTAGGTAGGGTGAAGAGTGGGGGGAGGGGGTTAACTGCGTGCTGTCATGGTTGGCACTTAGCTGCGAGACACCAGAATGGAGGATATATCCATGCACATAAATCTGTGTACATACAGAGTATGCAAATAGCAGGTCGTAAACTAACATGAGATCGGTGGACGACTGTACGGGGCGACCTCAATGTGTGTGGCGCTGACTGGATTGCATATACATCTCTGTATGCGTCTGTATTTCTGTGTGTGTGTGTGTGTGTGTAATGATGGTGTGTTTAGTCAGTTATTGTTGTGTGTTTGTCAATGCAACTCAATTAGAATTGCTGCTAGTTATTTTTGTTGTTATTGTGGTTGTTGTTGTTGTAACAGCAGCTGTCATTGAACTTTGGACAATGGCTAGAGGCGGCATGATGGAAGGGGGCGCGGCATGTAGGGGTTAGCTGGTGTGGATGGGGAGGGGTATGGAGCTGGCAGCACCATTGAAAATTGAAGTTGATAATAGGAATAGCTAAAGCAATGCCTCTAAAACACACACACATACATACACATACACACACACACACACACACACACGCACATGCGCATACAGAGACACAGTTTATAGCACTTGAACCCATAAATCAAGCAACCAATCCATTGTGCGGCGCGACCTCGTCCTCTCCACTTATCCGCTCGTTCGTCCCCCTTTTTATTTTTTCCGTTTCGTTTGACGTCCCTGGCACTTATCACCAACTGACTGACTGACTGAGTGACTGACTAAGTTACTGACTGACTGAGTGACTGACTAAGTTACTGAGTGACTGAGTGACTGAGTGACTGACTGACTGAATGACTGAGTAACTGACTGGTTAACTGACTGACTTACTCACTGACTTACTGAGCGACTGACGGACTGACTGATTGACTGACTGACTGACTAACTGACTGACTGAGTGACTAACTGGCTGACAGAGTAACTGACTGACTGAGCGACTGACGGGGTAAGCGGCTGACGGGATAAGCGACTGACTGAGTGACTGACTGAATGACTGATGGACTAAGTGACTGACTAACTGACTGACTGACCAACTGACTGCCTGACTGAGTGATTGAGTGACTGGCCGAATAACTGACTGACTGACGGATTGACTGACTGACTGACGAATTGACTGACTGACTGACGAATTGACTGACTGACTGACGAATTGACTAACTGACTGCTTGATTGACTACTTGGCTGACTGACTGATTGACTGAGCGACTGACTGAGAGACTGACTGACTGAGTGACTGACGGGGTAAGCAACTGACTGAGTGACAGACTGAATGACTGACTATGTGACTGACTGACTGAGTAACTGACTGGGTAACTGACTTACAGACTGACTGACTGAGCGACTGATGGACTTAGCGACTGACTAACTGACTGACTGACAAGCTGACTGACTGACTGAGTGATTGAGTGACTGGCCGAATAACTGACTGACCGACGGATTGACTGATTGACTGACGGATTGACTGACTGACTGACTGCTTGACTAACTGACAGACTGCTTGACTAACTGACTGCTTGATTGACTACTTGGTTGACTGACTGATTGACTGAGCGACTGACTAACCGTCTGACTTACTGCCTAATGGACTGACCGACTGCAGACAATGCCCTTCGTGGTGCAGTGCGCACTGAGTTCCTAAGGCGAGACACTCTCATGTGATAAACGAGTGGGATGGATGTAGATGGCGGATAGACACTGAAGGAGAGAGAACAAATGGTTGAGAGAGTGTGAGAGAGAGAGAGGGGGGAGAGGAAGAGCTGGATAGAGCGGTCAGACATGTCATGTCAGTAAGTGCCAATTACCCGCCAAGACTTACCAAAATCTTTGTGACTCATTCAAGCGTTGAAAGCCGCCAAGTAAGACTCTTGGATGTCAGTTACCAGTTTACCTGTAAATCATTCAAGCCCAAGACATTCCGTCAACGCAGTAAACAATGATGACAGCAGTGTGTGTGTGCCGCCTCTCTCTCTCTCTTTCTCTCTCTCTCTCTCTCTCTCTCTCTCTCTCTCTCTCTCTCTCTCTCTTTCTCTCTTTCTCTCTCTCTCTCTGCCTCTCTCTTTCTTTCTCTATGTATACATGTGTACCTGTTGGCTTTATAAGTAACCCATCACCTGTGGATTGTTGAACCCTTGGAGTAATATTCATTTACTTCTACTTCCACTGGAATTACCTGTTGGTCATCGACTCTGTCGAGGATTGGCATCCTATGGGTAAGCAAGGCATCTGAAGTACATCCACTCACTGATTGGGCCATATCTGGAGATACTTCGTTGCTAAAATTGGAAATCTTTCCCTTGACAATTCTTCGACTTTTTATGGAGCTTCCTGGATGATAAGATGAATGTCACTTCTCGCCTCATGAATGGGGGCATCATCCATTGAAGCTGATCTCGAACTTATCATACATGAGGCATACAGCAGCTCAGTGTCTGGGCCTTCAGATATCCTTGAAGTTGCCAGCAAAGAATAACTCCTGGAATTTCTCTTGGCTGCACTTTGTCCTGTCGCTGTGATTCGAAGAATTGTTGTATAAGCGACACTTTAATGTTGTTCTTTGGTTTATTGTTGTTCTTTTCTTGTTGTTGTCGCAACGTGAGGAAAGTCACAGTTTTGATTGCTGTGATTCCTTTTTTTTTTGGTTTTTTTTTTTTTTTTTGAAATTCTTTCACTAGTCACTGGATTGCTGCCAGTTGCTGTTGTTGGTAGTACGTGACTTATGTCTTGGGTAATAACTTAGCGATTGCCAACTCACAGACAATAACAACAACAACCAAGAAAATAATAATAACAACAACATAAGCAACAACAACAACAAAAGCAACAACAACAACAACAACAACAACAACAACAACAACAACAACAACAACTGCAGTAGCAGCAACTTTGGGCGATAAAATGCGTTCAATGTACAACAATCAGTGGGATATGGCAGCAGCTGGAAGGGAGCCAAGGGTAGTCTAGGGCCAGGGTGTTTTGTGGGTGTGGGAGGGGCGGACTAGCAAACTAGTCGTCTCATCGACTGAGCTCTGATTACACTGGCAATTCATGCAGCTGTCAGTTGTCGTCGCTTAACAAACGGAAATGTTTAGCGTGTTTGAAGTTTGCGGCCTGTCGAGTTGTCGAGTTGTCGACTTGTCGCCAAGCGGAGCTCCGATCGAGTCTCGATCGAGGGCCTCGGGCACGTTCCCAGATTGTGGATGGGCGAGCATACGAATGATGGAGGAGAAAAATATTAAACGCTTATAAAGAAATTGAGTCTTAATCGGAATTCCGCATCTATATATAGTCATATATTATATTCAGGGCTCGATATCTCAGCTGCAAAGAACTTGAGGAATTTTGAGGAAGCAGATTCGAAGTTCTGCATTAAGTGTCCTTTATCGAATCGCCTGGGTTATTTTATTTGGTATGCGATTGTGATAGATCATCGATATAAGTTTATATACGGCTATACATTTAAATATGTTCGATAAATGAGGATATACTCAAACATCTGGAGGTCTGGGAAAGATGACTTCTGATTTCTTCATGTCAAAGGCTTGAGGAACTTTAAGTTTCCAATGGGTAATCGGTTATTAAATGGTTACTATGTTTAAATATATGTTTAACTATATATTCAAGGATTTAAGATCTAAAGTTCGACATAGAAAATTATTCCCTAACTTTTTATAATGATCATAGAAGAAAATTAATATATATATTATATTATATATTATAAAAAATCTCCCTTTGAAGATGCAATAACAACAATAACAACAATAACTATAATAATAGTTAAATATATAAAAAAATATAAGATAATAAATAAATAAAATGATTAAATAAATATTATAAATAAAAAAATAAACTAATTAAAACAAATATAGAAATAATAAATAAATAAAATATGTAAATGTAATATTATAAAACATATAAATATAGTTGTAATAAATAAATAAATAAATAATTAAAAAACAAATAAAAAATAATAAAAAAATATAAGATAATAAATAAATAAAATGATTAAATAAATATAATAAATAAATAAATAAATAGATAATAAATAAATAAATAATATATGTAAATGTAATAATATAAGAAATATAAATTTAATAATAATAAATAAATAATTAAAGGTATAATAAATAAAAATAAAAAAATATGAAATACGAATTATAAATAATTAAATTAAAACAATAATTATAAAAATAAAATTATTAAATAATTAAAAGTGAAACACAATAACTAATTAATTGTAAAATATAATATAAATTTTGTAAAGTTTCTAAAGAATTGAAAAAAAAATAAAATCTTGGGCAAATAATTTTATTTTTTTTTTATTTTTAAATTAAGTGTATTTTTTAAAACTATTTATATACATATATAATAAATATATAAAAGCTTTAATTAATAAAATTGAAATGTTGCTTTTTTGTTGCAGATTAACCAGCTACCTAGCCAGGAGATCATCGTTGGCGGCTTTGCCAGCGAAGGATCGAAGATTGGAGGAGCAGTAGCGACTGCAGCAGAAGGAGTTAACAGTCCGCAGCACAAGTTGCTGGCCATTGGGGATTGTTCAGGCGGCGCTGGCGCCGTCAAACTGCGGAACAAGCAGCAGAGCGAACATACGACATCGACGACGCCGGCGGACGCGAAGACGCACGCTTCATATCGCATATCGATGGCCAATTTGGAGGATACACAGGAGTCCGAACTAGATCTAATACTTGGCGAGTTGAGCTTGCTGGAGGCGCAGATAAGCTTTGGCGAGGCCAGCTTTCTGCCCGGCGTTGCGGCGGCCAATGGAGCACTCGCTGGTAGTGGCGTTGGTGTAGGAGTTGGTGTTGTTGGCTGCTTAAATTCATCGGTACCGCCACCCGTACTGGCCTCCATTTCGGCGGCCTCATCCCGCACACATTCACGCACAAATAGTAGCATATCGGGAGATGTAAGCACTGCATCCTCCTCGTCGGGAATCTCAGAGAATGGCAATGGGAGCAGCCATGCCAATGGCCTTAGCGGTGGCATCATGGGCGGCGGTGTTGGTGGTGTTATGGGAATACCACCTGGCCACATGACTATGGGCATTACACTGGGCGTGGTACAACCTCGAGAACCACGTACCGAATCGCCGGACAATGATTCCGCATTCAGTGACACCGTGTCCCTGCTGTCCAGCGAGTCGTCTGCCTCGTCGAATACCTCAACACAGCAACAGCTGCAGCTTCAGCAGAAGATGCAACAGCATTTGCAGCTCCAACATCATATGCAGCCCCTGCAGACCCCCACCAATGCGGGAAACGTTGGCACCACAAAAGCAGCCAAGATTCAGTTGGCCCTCCACAAGCTGGAAAGCGCATCCATTCGACGTCTCTTTGTCAAGGCATTCACATCCGATGGTGCCTCCAAGTCACTGCTGGTCGATGAGCGTATGGCCTGTGGTCATGTGACACGACTCTTGGCCGACAAGAATCACGTGCAGATGCAGCCAACGTGGGCGCTTGTCGAGAGCTTGGGTGACCTTCAAATGGGTGAGTATCAGGATCAACCGAAAAGAATACTTCGTCCTTCAATTGGACTTAAATTTTCATTGCATTTCTTTCTTCTCATTTAGAACGTCTGTATGAGGATCATGAGCTGCTGGTGGACAATTTAATGACATGGAATTCAGATGCGGGTAACCGTGTGCTGTTCCAGCAGAGACCCGATAAAGTGGCGCTCTTTGCCAAGCCCGAATTGTATCTGCCAGGGCCACAGATGGCGCCTGGCTGCCAGCATGACGATAACACACGCCACATGCTCCTCGAGGAGTTCTTTGAAACGCACGCCCAGGTGCAGCTGGACGGGCCACTATACATGAAGGCCGATCCGAAGAAGGGCTGGAAGCGACATCATTTTGTGCTGCGCTCCTCAGGACTTTACTATTTCCCCAAGGAGAAAACGAAGAACACAAGGGACTTGTCCTGTCTGACTGTCTTCAATGGACACAACGTGTACACGGGCATCGGTTGGCGGAAGAAGTGGAAGTCACCCACGGACTACACATTTGGCTTCAAGTCAGCGTCAGACTCGTCGCTGGGCAAGTCCTGCCGCTCCCTGAAAATGCTATGTGCCGAAGATGGTCAGACATTGGAACGCTGGTTGATGGCCATACGCATCTGTAAATATGGCAAGCAGCTGTGGCACAACCACAAGCTGCTCATGGAGGAGCTTTGTGGTGGCTCAGCCACTGGAACGTTCGCTGCCTCGATGCGCAGTGAATCGATAAGCAGCATCTCATCGGCAGTGCCATCGCAATGCGGCAGCGTCTCGTCCGCCATCAGCAGCATGTCCAATTCGAGTGGGCGCATTTCACGCGCCTCCAGCTCTAGCTCAAGCGGATGCCTGTCGGACGAGAACAATGCCTTCGACTCGGAGTTCACAACGGGCACCATTAAGCGCAAGCCCTCGATGAAGCCCAATTTGCCGCTAACCACAATGACGAGACAACTGAAGGAGGTGGGCGAGATCACCACTGGACCGGTTGCTGTTGCAACGGTAACTTCAGCTTCTGGAGACTCAGCTGCCTCGCCAGAGCGCAGCGGCACCTTGACGCGTCGTCATAGTCGCCGCAAGTCACAGGAGAGCAATGGCAGCAGCGGCGGCACACTCAAGCGTCGTCCTGTTGTGCCTGTGAGTGTGGCTGTTAAACGGGAAGTGGTAATCACAGACAGCGGTGGTGGCTCATCCTCGTCCAGCAACTCAACACCCACACCTACTCCCAGCATCTGTGCAAAGCCACCGCCTGGCTTGACGGATGCGGAACTCATGTGTTCCTCAACCTTGTCGCTAGACTCGCTGCCACCTCCGCCGCCACCCGTTTTGCATGGTGATGAACAGGATGTATATGGATCACAGCTATCGCTGGCCTCGTTGCCGCCACCTCCGCCACCCGAGGATGTGCTCGCTTATGCTGAGCCCACATCTCCCATGACGCCAACACCAATGTCCATGGGCATGAGCATGGCCATGGGCATTCCTTTATCCTTGCCCAACAGCAATGGAACACTGCCGCCAGCAGTGCCAGCCAAGCCCATGAAGCCAGCGGTGAAGCAAATGACAAAAGCAGCACCACCCTACAAGGCGCCACCTGATTACGTGGGACCCGCAGTCGGTCCAGCGGTGGTAATGGGAGTAGGAGCAGGAGCGGTAGCGGGAGTAGGCGCTGGAGTAATGCAATTGCCGCCGCCACCAACACCAGTGCAGAAGAAGGTATCTTTTGCGGACTCACCCGTGTTGCTGCGGCGAAAAATGTGCTCCCCGGAGCCACAGCTGCCGCAGCGTTCACCCAGCACAACGCTGAGTGCGGGCTATCAGCCGCAGCCAATATACTCGCCGGGGCCACTGTTGCCGCCGCGAAGCGATCTGTCGCGTCTGTCCGGCTGCAGTCAGAATGGCAGCGACGTAACCTCACCCAAGCGGTTGCAGGAATCGTCATCGAATCCACCACGTGATTTCCTCAAGGATCTGCAACGTGTGATGCGCAAGAAATGGCAAGTAGCACAGAAATGTAAACTGGAGCCAGCAACAACACCCCATGAGGTGCTCGGCTTCCGTGACTTTAACAATGATGATCTGCTGGCTGCCCACAATCTCAACTCTGGCGCCAATTCGTCGCACTATTACCGCGAGACGGCGAACGTCAGCCACTGGGTGCAGGAGCACTATGAGTACGCGCACAACGAGTACGCACTGTACGAGAACGTGCACGCACAGAGCAATGGAGCGGGTGTCACTGTAGTTGATGGTGCTGGGCCACCGCCCCCGGTGCCGCCACCGGTCGCTGTAGCCGATGCAACAGCGGCTTTGCGCAAAAAGCGTCCACCGCCGCCGCCGCCAAAGCGCAGCGATTCAACGCACCTCACGCATCGTGTCTAAGAGATGCCGTCAGTGCAGTGAGTAGAATTCTCTCTCTTCTCTTTATTCTCTTTTTTTTTTTTTTTTTAATCCTCATCAACAATTAACTAACTCGCTTTGTTTAAATTCCCAGGTGATGCTCTTAACCCAATCGGATCTCCTGCTACTTCGATGGATGTCTCAACGATCCACATTTTCTACTTGTCTAAGATTTAAGTGCAAAACGAAATTCCTATCTAAGAGCAAAGCGAAAAGTAATAGAGAAAAAGAGAAAGAGAAAGAGAGAAAATTATATAGATACAGAATATGAAACCCTAGCACATAAGCGACATGGGCGGCGAGGCCACGCCCACTTCTCGAGTATTATACCTGTTGAGTTAATTAAATGTTTCATCATCATTTTATTAGGTTGAGCGAAAATGTCTAAACAAAAAGAAAGAAATAATTTACTTTGTATATTTTATACATAAATCTATCTAACCCACACACCGCTGGGCATTTAAATAGCCTCAGTTAGGCCATGGAAGGAAACCAGTATGTGGTTTATGGGAAACGGATCTAAGATTATTATCCTAGGCAATTATCGTTATTAAATGTCCCATATATTTAGTTAGTAGCTAAATATTGGGAAATTTTATTTAAATATTAGTAAATTTTACATTATGTTTAATTTTTTTTATAAGTTGTTTGATTTTTTTATCAATTTTTTTATTTTTAAAGATTGTTATTTTTTTTTTATTAGTTATATGTTTTTATCAAAATTAGTAAATAATAATATATTTTTTTTATCGAAAAGAATTATTTTTAGAAATTGAATTTTAGTTTTATTTTTTTATCCAATTTTTGGTTTCTACGTGTGTTTTTATGTTTTTAAAAATTGTTTTTATTTTTTATTTTATACAAATTTTGATTTAATAATGATCATTTCTATGCAGAGTATAGATCTTACTTCTATACACTCTACGATAAGAATCTTATATTCGTTTCGATAAATATTAAATATAAATAATATTTAATTTCAAATCAAACCTATTGAACTGCACAGTGGTGTGTGCTTGCATATTTATGTGTTAAATATATTTTTAAATGTGTATATTTACATAACTATAATAATTATATTTTTTTTTATATGTTAACAAAAAAAAGAGTTTCGAATTTTTTGAGTATTTCAATAAAATACGATAAATATTTGAATTAAAAATCAATTTCGAGAATATACAAAAATAATTAAATAAGCTCATAAAAAAAAAGCCGTGTTTTCTAAAAAAAAAAAAAATACTTAGATGTGTGTGTATGTATATGCAGATGTGTATGCATGCAAGCATATGCATATGTATTTATATGCATTTTTTTAACGCAATTTAAAAATGAAAAATTGGTTTAATTTTTTTATTAAGTGCGGCGCATAAAATGCGCCACAAACACGAAGAGAAACTACATTGCAAGCCTTATAAAACTATTAATCAATTAATGCCACATACACATGTAGACGACTATAATATGTATATACATATATGTATGTCCATGAGTGTATTCAGATATATGTGTGTGTATATATTGTCATTAGATTTGCTTTCGCTTTGAATTTTGTTTGCTGCTTCTACGTTTTGGAATTGTACTTACTGCAAATCAATACAGAGACAGCAGTCAATAACTTAATGTATACATAGGTGTGTGTGTGTATGTGTATATATATATATATACATATATATGCAATTAGGATAGTTATAACTAGCATGGATCTAATGCAATAGATGAGCGCAAAATGGAATTTTGGTTTTCTATCGCTTCGTATAATGGCAATTAGCAGGCGTTCCTAACGGTTCTTCATAATGTCCAGCAATCAAATGGAACCAAAACCTTTAACTGTAACTCTAACTGTAACTTGTAATTGTACTGTAAACTGTAATTGTAACTGTAACGCATAATTGTAATTGTAACTAGAACATGTAACTTGTAACTGATTTGCCATGTTTTTCCATATTTTGTTGTATAATTTTAAAGTTTATAAAATTCCCCAAAATAGAACATCAGATCACGAGAGACACAGACACAGGCATAGACACGAACACAGTCACAGCACAGACACAAACTTAGCACGGACACAGCCACAGCACAGACACAGTCACAGACGCAGCCACAGCACAGACACAGACACAGACACAGACACAGCCACAGCCACAGCATAGACACAGAGAAAGAAAGAATGAAAGACAAAGAAAGAGAGAGCCAATTAGCCAGCCATAAACCCAAAATGATATATTAATATATGGATCTATATATGTATATGTGTACATGTGTACATGTGTATACGTGTATACATTCATATAAATACAAATATCTATAACAATTGAAATATGTTATCAACTATTTAGCTTTGTAATTCATCTTTGTTATGTTTAAGCCGATGCTTCAAATCGATCCCAGAGTGCAATCAAATCGAATATCAAATTTTCAGAACTTGTTAGAATACAATTTTTACCTGAAATGTTTTTTTTTCGTATAGCTCTAGATAGTTAAGAGATCAAATGGGTGCCGCAATGTGAATACATTCATTATAGAGCTCCTTACCATTTACCTTTATTACTGTAAAACCTATTTAATTGTTTATCTAGAATATCAAGCTCGATCGATCGATAAATAACGATAAAAACAAAAATAATCAGATTCGAATTTTATTTAAATTGATCAACTACTATTCAATTATCCAGATAACTTAGTCATATCTTAAATTATATTAAAGATATTATGTTGACTCATGCTTATCGCACATTCTTTGAGCCTATCAAATATTTAAATCCTACTGCGATTAATCTTCAAATTTGGCCATCGATAATCGATAATCGACGCTCTCGTTTGGGTCGTTAAATCAAAATAGAGAATCCTTCTATTCTATATATGTATATGATAGATGATATCCGAAATATGATATGAACATTGACTAAATGGATTTGCATAAATTTTATATATTATTTTCCTATCGAATTAATTAAATAAATGATATTTATAATTATTGGGGCTCTGAATTTGTTTTTTGTTCATTAACGTTTTATTAACTAACTAAGCAAACAGTATGTGTGTATGCATGTGTATACGTATGTGTGTGTATGCATGTATGTATTAACTAAAGATAATGCCAATTTCGAAAGCTTGCATACAAATATTGAATTTACATCAAATCTAAAACATTAAAACATAAATACATGAAGCTATTTTTTAGATACTATTATTATATAGGCAGAAAGAGTAAAAATAAATTAAATTACAAAAATTATGCTATGCTTAAATGAAAATTAAAATTAAAATTAAAATTAAAATGAAAATAAAAATTAAAATTAATGAAAATAATGTGCCATAGGCGCCGACGGATGCAAATGCTAAATAAATATACTAAATAAAAGTAATGAATTATGATTAGGATAAGCTCTAGAATTGAATCAAAAAAAAGGATATAAATTAAAGAAAAAATTAAAAAAAAAACAAAAAATTAAAAAACAATTTTTATAGCGTAATATTTGAAAATGGGATTGCGTACTAAGGAAATTTTGAAATACTTTAAGTATGTGCTAACTAAGCGATTTTTATCGAACATTATATATAAATATATATGTATATTTATACTTATATAAGTATTTATATATTTAGTTTGATTTAAATGATGTTCATTTCAATATTTTACACTGCAATTCGCTTTTTTACCAAATGAAATTTTTGATACGCAAATCAAAGAATATGCAAAAACGCAGCAGATCCTAAAACATAATAAATTAAAAACAACAACAACAAAAATTAATAATTTGTTTCAAAACAAATATTTCAACAATGCAGCCACATACAACAAAGAAGAGACTTCAAAGAAACAAAACAAACAAAATATAAACTTCATATAATTAATATCTAACTAAGTAATATTAAACAATAAGTGGTAAAAAAAAAATAATAAATATGTACGCATGAATCCTTACAAATTTACAGATAAATCAAAAAATTAAAAAAAAAAAACAAAACAAAACAAAACTACAACTACTACAACTAAATAACAAAAAAGTAAACACAAAAATGAAAACATGAAATTTTTTGCAGGTCTATTATATAGTGAACAATGTTGCCATTTGATACGATTTTTTTCCAACAAGACATTTGATATATATATATATGTATAAATATATATATATATATACCTTATATTCCGATTAAAATGGAATTTTTGTAATTTTGATAGAAACATTAAAAACATATAAAAAAATAAATAATTTTGAAATTGCAATACAATTGAAATACACAAGAACTTAAAGAAGAGAACAACTGCAAGAAGAATGTGTTCAAAGCAATGGAAAATAATTGCAACAAATGCCTAAAAATAAAAGAAATAAAAAATAATTAAATTGCATTTTCATTTTTAATTTAAACGCAATCATTAAATAAATGATTTTACAGGTGGCGCACAGGTAATAAGAGTGAACATTTGACTTATATTGAGAGCATTTATAATTGTCCATTTATAATTATTATATTTTTTATTTATTTATTTTTTGTATTTTAAAAGGTATAAATATAAATAAAATGAAAAAAATAATCTATCCCAATGGAAAGCTGGCGTCAGCAGATTTCCCCTTGGCCTGTCTTGCGATGCAAAATAAGTAAATAGTAAAAGACATTAAAAAGGATGAATTGTAGTAAAATATTAAATATTAAATTAAAAATATTCAATATATTAATAATATACATTCAGAAAAATTATTTAAGTTACTTGAATTTCATTAAAAGTCCCAAAAAAATGAATAAACAAATTGGTCTCTATGCCACTCTAAGCTGATCATGCTTCTTCTTCCATGTCAAATGTAAAATGCTCGTCGAAAATTGGCCGCTCCGCGAGTTGAGGTAACAGGCGAACAGAATCGGTAGATGGTGCTGCAGCAAAAAAGTGCTGCATACACATTTTCGGAGAGCGATACAAAAGTGTAGCATACTTTTCGCTGCTAAAATTTATTAAAAATACACGTGAATATTGCAGGTAAAATATTTCATTTATTTATTCTGATTGTTCTATTGATTTTTTACACTTTCTTTGTTTACACTTTCTTTCTTTACATTTTAATTGATTACATTCCATTTTAACTATTTAAATAAATATTCTATTTATAGCTAAATTCTGTAATTTAATTTAATTAAATTTTGCCGGGTAATATGGGCGAAATGTATTGGTAATAAAGTGTTCTTTCTGTATTTTTAAGCCGTGTAAGGATTGCAGCAGGATTTCTGTTGTATTTTTTTTATTGTCTTTGATATCATTTTGTTGTTGTTGTACTATTAATATATTTAATATATTTAAATTTATATATTTAAATTTCCATTACTTAATTTTAATAGTTGTTACAAATGAGAATCAACAGGCTCGGAATTTAATCAAGGAAACAGCAGTAAAGTTTTAAGTACGAAATTTACCAAGTTCTGACTTCATATTGCCAAATTGTAGTCGCTTCAGTGGGCTAAAAATAAATTTAATTAACTTTGATACAACTTTTAATGAAAAAAAAGAATAAAAAAACAATATGAAAATAAGTAACAAATTAAAGTAAGTAATTAAAGTAAATTTCGATTCAATTAAATAAAAAAAATACGCTTTCTTTTAAGCCCAGAGGGGGATATTTAAATGTAGCTAGACATAATTTGGCTACGCTTTGGATATTTGATCATCATTTTTAGACAATAACTTAATGAGATACATAAAATTATCCTGTTCAAAGGCTCTATACTGTATACAGTAAAAATAGCAGTAAATTATATATATGCTTTATCAATAGTTTGTTATTAACATTAAATTTCTCGGTTTCCAATTGTCCTTTAATTTTATTAGTTTCACTGCTGTACAAAATATAATATCAGCTTTATTTACATCAAAGGATATCAACGGGACACTGTGTTTCTTGCATTGTCTATAGATAGGTTTCTGGAAGCATCATCAGACAATCCTGAATGATCCTGCTAAATAAAAATATTAATATATTTAAATATTATTTAATATATACAATAAATATAAATCTTAATTATTATTATATATTTTACATAAATTTTATAGTTGCGTTTGCGGGCAGAAAATGAAAATATAAAAAATCTTCAAAGTTTAATTAAATTAGAAAAGTTTAAAAAACTTGGATGAAAAGTTATTAAAAAAAATAATTATATAATTTTTTTTTATATCAATCCTTATTGTTGTTTCACATAATTAATTAAATAAATTTAATTTGAGCACAGAATTTTCTTTCACAGCTCTTAAATTATTTATATTTTTTATTTATTTTTTATATTTATTTTTGTATTTATTTAATTACCGCTTTGAAGTATTTTAATTAAGATTTCAAAGGATCGAATATAAACAGCTTTCTATCATTCATAATTAATTTTTTTTTCTCAATTTTTCCATTTTTATATCAATAAATATTATATTATTATTAAATACTGGAAAATAAATAATTTCCCTAAATAAGTTTTAAGCAATTTAATAAATAATAAAACATTTAAAATTATTATGTAAATTCACCAAATTTGTTGAATTTCTTAAAATGCAGTATTTTTTTTTTTATGTATTTCGTATGTTTTGCGTACCAAAGGGTTAAGGTTACATGGGAAAATTGGGGTTTCCTCAGAAGTCCTGTGATTATGCAAGGAAGAAGCGCACGTAATGTGATATTATTGAAATTCAAGCAGCTTCTGCCGACTTCTCGCACCTGTACCTAGTCGGGCGGGCTTGAAGGCACCACCTCCTTCCTCCCCTTCCTCCCTTCCCCCGCTCCCCAGCCAACGCCCTTGTCGGGCATCACGGACAAGCGGACAAACGGACAGGAAAGACCAGTAAATCATATTACTGCAGTAGTTGAGGCGCAAAGAGTGGCTGGCTTTGGGTCCAGTCAAGCGCATCTCACCCCCGCAGGATACTTTGGCTCAGAAGCGAAAGGGAAATCGGGTGAAATTGGGTGGGTGGTAAGTAACATATGCAACGGAATCGAATTTGAGTGTGGCAAGTGGCGATTGCTTCATGCAACGCACGCAGCGCCACCAATCATTTGGGCGGCTGGACGAGATGTCCCCTGGAGGACCTTAACTCGTTTTCGCTTTCATTTCGACACTGGAACAAAATCAAATTAATATGTGTAGAAATTAAATTCAGAAATAAAATTTAGACACATTTAAAAAAAAAAATTAATTAAATTAAAATAAATTTAATTAAAATGTATAAAAAAACGAGATAAAAAATAAATGTTTTTTATTTAACATTTAGTCCTTCAAGCTTAACTAAAAGTCTTAAAAAAAGTAGAGAATATTTCAAAATTAATATATTTTAATAGAAATATAGAAACCCTTTTTGATATCCTTTTTTAACGTACGCTTAAAATTAGGAATATTCAAATTAAGCGAAAAATTGTGATTTTGTCCCACTGTTCAATGGTAATAGGAACGAAGCAGTGCCTGGCATTACTGACGAGGAAGATAGCAACACACACTTCCGCCTGCCCGCACACGCACACGTACACACACTCACACACACAATCTCACTCACACTCACACTCGCACTCACACACACACTTAGGCAGCGGGTGAAGCCTTGCAAATTTACGCATTTTAATGGCCACGCACTGACCAACGACCAGGCGGAGAGTCAAGCAACCGACCACCCATCCGCCCACACGAAGTCTGCCGAAGGATAACAGCCGAATGCTGACGATGCTGATGAGCCTGACGAGGCACGCACAGCAGCCAGCGGCGACGCAATGCAATGAAGGCGACTCCATAATTTTGAATTTCTTTCTCTAGGTGGACACGACAAACGGCGAGGACAACGAGCATTTGGATGGTCATTGGTATGGGAATAGAGATGGGTATAGGGATGGGAGACGGAGACGGGGACGGGGACGGAGACGGGGCCGAGCACGACTCCAGCTGGCCAAAAAGGGTTGGCCACGTTGCTAGTGTTTGCTTTTTATTTAGCTGGGGCATTTTATTTATGCTGCGTGGTCGTTTCGTTGCCAATCGCAACGTTTTCGTTACTCGCATATCCTGAAACTGACTTCGGGCCCATCCACTGATCAGCAGCTTGTGTCCTTAGACAAGTAAATGAAGCAGTGCTAGGTAAATGTAAGTATTGGGTATTAATATTATACTTAAAATATATATTAATTAACAATTAATTAAATTTAAAAAAAGGATATTAAAAAAAGGATTTTAAAAAAAGGATAATTCATTTACCAAAAAAAAAATATTTTGTCATTTTTAAAATAAATCTTCCTTTCTCAGTAAATAAATAAAATGTAAGCTTTTAGGTTTTAGTAATACAATTTTTAAAGGATTCCCTATATTTTGTTTTTTTTAAATTTATTTTTTGTTTAAAATAGTAATGTCCTTGAAGGGTATTTAAAGTGCGAAGTGCAAACTTTGAATATTTTCCGTCGTCTTCAAATTTTTTTGCTTTTGTTGTGCTTTTTAAATTGGCAAGCGCCAGCGGGCAGCTCAGCAGCCATCAAAACACAGCAGCGGTACCATCTCCACCACCACCGCCACCGCCACCGTCACCACCACCACCACCACCACCACCACCGCTACCACCGCTGCCACCGCTGCCGCCAGAACCAACACCCTGGCCATTAGCCAGCAGTTGATAGCGCGTAGGCAAAGGATGGGAGACGTGGAGACGGGGAATCACCACCGGACGCTCTGTTGCCTCTGTTGTCGCTGCCACCGCCACCGCCACTGCCACCGTCGCTGTCGTCGTTGCCACCGCTGCTGCCACCGCTGCTGCTGCTGCTGCTGTTGCCTCATCAGGAGGCTGGAACGCGTTGCGATCTGGACCTTAACCCGTTCGTGCGTCGCGCTGGCTGCTTCGTGCGTGCGTTGTCCAGTGGTTGGTGGATTGCCGATTGGGCGGTGGGGGTGGCACTGGCGCTGACGCTGACGCTGACAATGGTGGTGGCGATGGTGTTGGGCAGCCGGTGGGCTTAATTTAAGCGGGTTTTATTTTTTCTCAATTTTGCGTTACTTTTTTTTACGTTTTTACATGCTTTTCGTTGCGTGTTTTTTATTTGATTCTCCTTCATATATAAGGAGTACACAGATATATATACGTATATAGGGGTGGATTTTCTATGCTGGACCTCGGGTGTGTGTGTGTGTGTGTGTGTGTGTGTGTGAATCTCGTTATGCTGTCTGTTGTTTGAAATGACCGCTGCTGCAGCGACGTCGCGTCTCAGTCGACGCTCAGCGCTGTAACTCTTTTTTTTCCAGTTTTCCTCCTTTTTTCCTCTTTTTTTTTGTATCTTTTATTCCTTTTATTCCCCGTTTTTTTTGTGTTATACAATTTGATATATATATAATGTACTTTTTGTGTTTTTATGTGCAACTCTCTGACTAAGCTAAACAATTTTAATTGAATTTTTAACAAAATAAAAATCCATTTATTTTACGTTATTTTTTATTCAAGTTCTTTCTTGTTCTTGTTGATTTAATGGGTTGCAAGTTTGGGATGTCTGTGTGTGTGTGTGAGTGTGTGTGTGTTTATGAGTGAGTCAGTGGGTGGGTGGGTGTATGAGTGTGTGCGAAGTGTGGGTAGTTGTTGGATGGAGTTGCCAATGATATTTGCATTTTATATATGTGTGCACGAAGTTAACAACAATTAGAAATTTGAAAATTGCGATCTGATCGACTGGTGGATACACTTAACATGGTAAAACATACATATGTACATCCTGCCAACTATCATCAAACCTAAGTTAGATTTTCTAACGAAAATCCGATCTACTCCTTTGAATTCATTGAATAATTGTAGGGTATATTTTAAGCCTGTGGACAGAATTTTGAGTCTCCTGCAACTGTACGCGCTTAGGGCAAACAGACAGGAACAACACTTGAGAGTCCTTGAGTGTCAAGTGCTCTTGATTATATCCTGTTCAGTCACTTGAAATAATCAAAGCAATTTAAAATAATTATAAGAATCTTTGCACAAGCGATCCAGCAGTCTCAGTGCTGTAGCAGTGAGCTTTGTACTTGATAAACTAAGAACGAGTTTTGTACCTACTTTTCCCCCTATTTTGAATGTACTGAATGGTTAGAGAACAAAATAAATAAAATATTGATTTTATTCTTAAACTCAAGCTTAATTTATTTTTTTAATAATAAATAAATACAAATTTATACTAATTTTATCACTAGTTCCCTTTAATTTTTAAAATTCGTTTATTAATAGAAATTTTGCCATTTGAGAGGCGAAATTAGAGAAGTGCTGGTGGGTAGTAGTCGAAACACACACAAAGGGATAATTCCAGGATGATGAATAGAGATACATTCAAGGTAGAATTGTTGGAATTGATTATGAGCACACAGTTTCGGATAACAATGACAGCTGACAGCGAAGGGAAGGACAATGAAATTGAAGGGGAAAACAGGTGAGCAAACGAAGACTGACAGCCAATGGGTTGAGTGAAGTACGTGTAATGTGTGCGTTAGGTAAGCACGACAGAGCCAGACGAAAGAAAAACTATATATAAACGGGAAATAAAAAAGGGAAAAAAAAGAAAATATTGGAAATTTAAGGAATTGTTACAAAATCCTTTGATCTGCGAGTGTGACCAGAGCTTGGCTCGAATGACAAGCGAAATGATGCAAATTTAATTGGCAGACGCATCATCAATGAGATGAAGTTGTTAACGAGAATCCGAAATTAAATTGAAAATAAAATGAAAATGAGATTCAGATTGAGATTGAGAATGAGAATGAGAAGAAGAAGAAGATGAAGAAGGGGAAGAAGAAGTGGGAGATGAAGACGGATATGGACATGGACATAGACACGAACGCGGACACGGATACGAAGATTGAAAATGAAAGAGAAATGTCTTTGATATTTAATATGTTTAAATATGCGAATCCTTTGAAGCGAACCGGGCAAACAGGGGACAGGACCTCGCAACCCTCTCTCCACGTACGTAAATAAAAAACTGAAACAAAAAACACACACACACGCACACACACACACACGCATATGCCGGACACAACATGTGCATGAGTGAGATTCTGTATGCGTGTGTGTTTGTGTGTGTGTGTGTGCCTCAGATACTATATGCTGATATAGTAGTCGAAAGAGAAACATCAGCAAAAGGGCAAGTGAAATTCATTGAAACGAAACGAAATGAAACGAATTCAATTGAGATGACGACGACAAAGACGAAGACGTCCAGCGGGGAAGGGGAAGGGGAGCGGTAACGGACCAAGAACGAAAGCGGAATAATGCCAATGAAGAGTAAAAAGTAGATCGATAGATAGCAGCCACTACACACACACACACACACACACACATAAACATAAACATACATACATGGTCAGCATGTGTGACCAGTAGGCGGAAGAGGGGAGCTCTAAAAGTAAAAAGCTGAGGGAAAAAAGAAAGAGTGAGTGAGTGAGAAAGAGAGAAAGGGAGAGGGAGAGGAAGAGCGAGCGAGCGAGTTAGTGCGAGAGAGAGAGCGAGATCGTAATGCAAACTGTCAGAATGCGTAACTCAATTTACAATTTTGCTTTTACTTTTTGCCTGCTCTTCGTCCTTTTCCTTCCCCAACTTCTTTTCCCTTTTTTTTTGCACAAAAGAAAGTGCGTGCGCCTGTGTGTGCATGTGTGTGTGTCTGTGTGTGTGTGTGTGTGTGAAGAGGACCCAACTGTATGCTGAATTAAAAGAAAATGGAAAATGCTAAAAAACGAGCGACTGGACACGAGGCAGCGACATCCTTGCCGAGGGTTGAGTCCTGCCGCCTTTGGTCCACGCTTGCCTCATGATAAAGTCAGCCAAATGTGCGTGTGGCGTGTGCCAACGGGATGATGCCGGCCGAGAGTGCGGCGTGCGGAGTGGACTTGGTCAACTGGACAGGCTTTTTTTCGCACGAATCCTTTCGCCTGCGCAATACCCCAAGCCACCACCCCGACCACCTGAAGGCAGTCAAAAATCGCACCTTCTCGACTAGAAGATGCCCTATGCGAAATGCGCTGATCACAAAAATAAATAAAAATATTAAAAAAATATAAAATAAAAAATAAATAAAAATAAAAATAAAAAATCAGTTAAAATAAACAACAAATTAAAATAAAATAAAAATATTAAAATTATATTTAAATATTAAATTTAAAATAATTAAAAACAAATAAATTATTTTGGAATTTAAAAAATATGAAAAGTCTTAAACACATCCTTTGAATTTAAAGAAAAGAATCTTGTAACTTTGAAGATCGAGTAAAAGATCCTTTCATATATCCTTGCTTCATATAAACATATATTGCATTAGCTCAAATTTGAACTCTTTACTGATTTGCACTTGATTACAGGGTATCAGAGGCAAGCAGAAATGTAACAAAAGCGAATTCTGCGTGGGCGTAAGAAGCAAGACAAAGGGGCAAGGGGTAAGGGGAGAAGAGGCAGGGGGGAAGAGTAGCGGCGGTTGTTAGGTAAGAGAAAAGAATGGGTTGCTTCTTGTGGAAAAGAAAAAACAGAATAAAAAAACAAAAATAATGGAAAATACTGCCACACACACACACACACACACACACACACACACACACACACACAACACACACACACATACATATATATATATATATTTATATATATACAACACACCCGCTCGTTTGGACAATTGGCCATGGCATCCATTTTTTTTTTCCTTTTTTTGCTAACTCCTTCCCCCTGCGCCACACCCGCACAGCCTGCTCCTTGCGAAGCGTGCAGAAAAGCTGACCAGCACAAAAAAGCAAAAGCAAACGCACCAAATTACATAGAAAATGTACAACAACAACAAAAACAACAACATCAGCGGCAGAGGCAGAGGCAGCACCAATAAAAACAACAACAACAACAACAACAACAACAACAACAACAAAATGTACACATAAAAAAGGCGAAATCTCTGAGCAACAACAACGCAACAAAACAGAAAGAAAACGTGGTAAAAAAAGGGTTACGAAATTACGTCGACGTCAACGGCGACGTCGCTGCGGCGTCAGCGCTGAAGTCAACGTCGGCGTCCAAGTGAAGAAATGTAAAGAAAATTACAAAATCACCCCCTTCGGCCAGGCTTACATGCTTACAGTTATTACCACGATAAGGTGAGGGTGTCCACAGGCCAGACGGTCGAGTGACTGGATGGCTGGATGGCTGGACGGCTGGACGGGTGGGGGCTGGGTGCTGGGTGCCTGGTAGGGTGGGGGACCGGACAAGTGGACGGCCTGGACGGTCCATAGGCTTATCAGAGTTCCGGAAATGAGTTGTGTAAGTTGCAAGTTGCTCTTGCTGCCGCACCTCTTGTTGCTGTTGTTGTTGCTATTGTTGTTGCTATTGTTGTTGCTGTTGTTGTTGTTGTCTATATTATAGCGGATTCTGCTGTGATAAGAGAGAAAACTATTAAGACCAATAGATAAAAGGCCTGATCAAAAAACAGCGCTGCAGCCACGGGGGAGGGTCAGATTCTTGAATTGATTTCAAATGAAATTTCCTGAGAATATCTGTACGGGACATTAGGGTGGCCAGTTTTCAAAATAAATAAAAATAAAAAGAAAAATTAAAATTCGATTGAAATTTGAGATTAAAAAATATTAAAAAAAAAATTGAGAGTAATTTTAATTTTAATAGTTTTAAAATATTTATTTTAATATTTATTTGATGACAGTTTTTTTTAATATATTGTTTTATAATTTTTAATATTATGTAATTTTAAAAATTTCATTTTAAAATAAAAATAATTATTTTATTTTTTAAAATTAAACATTGCAATGTTTTGGATTTACATAATATTGAAAATTATAAAATAATAAATTAATTTTTTTTTTTATGTTAATTTAACTAATAGAAAAATCTACAAATTTTCATTATATTTTTTTCTTTGAATTCCATAAATTATTTAAAATTATTAAGACTTCATTAATTTCATATATTTATAATATTGTTAATAATAGTAAGGATAATGGATAGGATAATGATTGGACTCATTGCTCTAAACAACTTAACCAGTAGCCAGTTAAAGGCTGTTAAAAATAAACTAAATTAATAAAAATTTTATATTCAGTTCTTAGTTATTTTATTGTTTTGATGAATTTTATGCCAATTACATTAAATAATTTAAAATTTTGTATCGAAGCACTTTTAATGCATGTAAAGAAAATTGATTTAAGTTTTCAGCTCATAAATAAAATAAAAAGAAAAATAATAAATAATAAATAAAATATAAATAAAAAAAAATTAAAATTAAAGCCAATTTTGGTTAAGTTGGAAAATTACATTATATAAAGAATATAATGTAAAAAATATGAAATAAATTATATTATATTAAATAAATTATATTTTATTTCTTATAGCTGAAATAAACGTAATGCCAATTCCATTGCCAAGGACAATTTCCGTAGAGCTAAGAGTCTGTCTAAAATAAAATCTAAGGGTATTAAAATTTCTATTAGCTCAGCTTTTTATATCCCACTGTTATCGCAGCTGTGGCAGTATCAACAGAAACAACAACAACAACAACAAAAACTTTCAGTCACATTAATAAACAGCTAACAAAGTGCTGCTCGCAGCCAAACAAAGCCAAAAACATACACACGCACACACTCACACACGCACACACAGACACCTTAAAAGCAGGAGTCGCACATGTTTATGCATATTCATATGCATTATAAAATGCGGTACAGACAGCCACAATAATGCCACCCACACACATACACACATGCACACATAGTCACACATACTCACACACACATGTTGGTCAAGCAAATACAGCAAATCAAACTCCGTCATCCTCGTCCTTCACACACACATGTCACCCAACCCATGGCCCAGTAGTTCCTTCAAGCTGCTCAGTCACTCACTTTGCCTTTCACTTTGCGCGCCAAAGTATGCAGCAAAAAATTATAGGCAAAAAAGACACGCACAGCCACTGACCAGAAGCAGCATTCGCTGTCGACGTCGACGTCGCCAGCGGCAGCGACAGCGACAGCTACAGTAACGGCAACAGCAGCAGCAGCAGCAAAATGAAAAATTACATAAAACCAAATTTATATACGCACAAACACACAAACACATTCACACACACACACACACACACATTTAGACATACACATCCACACACACACACATACACACACTCATGCATGTGCATATGCAGGAAAAAAATAGAACAAAAAAAAAGTAAAATAAAAACGAAGAGAAATCTTCCCTTAACTTTTCATTTCAATGTTATGTAGTTGACAGTCAGACGCATTCCCTGTCCAAACCCCTACCCCTACCAATAACGCCCCCTTTGCCAATTGTTGTTGGTATTGCTTTTTCTGCTTTTAAGTAGGAAATTGTGTCCGAGCTGCTCATCTTTCGTCGTCCTGGCCTCTCTTATCAAATGATTTTCTTTTGTAAACTTGCTGCCCGTCAAGGCGAAATAGAAAGACACGACAATCAGACCGACTGACAGCCGGACAGCAAGACAGACAGGACAGACAGGACAGCAAGGCAGCAAGACAGCAAGGCAGCAAGACAGACAGGACAGCAGGACAGACAGGACAACAAGACAGACAGGACAACAGACAACCCTTTTAAGTTGGGCGGATTGGGTGGATATTGGACTAATGCTAATGTCGCATACGCTTGTCATTCGCATTGCTGAATGTTTCAAATGTTTTTTTGTTGTTCGTTTCTTGGATTCGTTGTTATTGTTGTTCCTGCTGTGGTCTGTATCTTACGTGATTGTGCATTCACTTTCTACGCTCTTTCACTCACTTCTCTACGAAGGACTAGCAAAAGAGTTTTTGGCCGATTTAAAAGGCGCCTGTTTAACCCAAATTTTCAAACTCTGTGGGAACTATGTCAGTGTGTCCTATTGCCATATACAAAAACTATACAAATACAAGCAAACACACACACACACACCCGCGCATATATATATTTCCATATGTGTGGTCATAAATTAAACATGCAGCTTTCAGTTTCCAGCTTCAACTCGAGCTCCTTTGGCGTGTTACTCGGGGCGCTCAAAAGTATGCTACGGCGATGCGACGAACCGTGCAAATGCCACGCAATCAAAAACTTTCATGCCCCACACACTCGTCCTGTCTTATCCTTTTCTCTCCTCTTCACATTCACTTCCACTCCCCACTCTCCACTTTCACTTTCTATTTCTATTTCGTATGTCCATCGCCCACCTTTGTGTGTTTGTATGTAAACAAAGCCAAGGCATTTTGTTTGTGCGGTCGCAGAACTTGAAAACTAGTTTGCATAAGACAACAAATAGTGTGAGTGTGTGTGAGTATATGTGTGAGTGTATGTGTGCTTATGTCTGATTTTCTGTATGTGTGTGGACATCAGCTATCAGCTAGCATGGAGCATGGCGAGCCATCGGGCTGCCTTATGTATAAGTAACAAGCAGATAGCCAAACACACAGAGCCTTGATTATAAATTTCAACTTAATTACATAAACAGAATTTAATCCTTTCAAACTGTGTCGCAGCCGTTTCATATACAAGTCTGCGTGTGCGTGTATTAGCCTTAATGTGTATGGTATGTGTGTGTGTGTGTGTCCTAGCTTGTGGGGGTGTGTGTGCACTAATTTATGGCCAGCATAACTATCGCAATATGAACATAAAACGCCTGCACAGTGGTTCAAGCTCATTGATTATGTAAGCCATGAAATCCTGTGCTCTTGACTCCCAGCCTAATGTGAATATAAATTAAAGAAATAAGCCCTAATTGTAGACCTCCCCCAAACAGGATATTTTTGGCTGAATTGATCGTAAGCTCTCAGGGCTATGTATTACTTTCTAAATATAAAAAAAAAAATAAACTAAAGTAAAATAAAAAAAAAAAAAAAATTAAAAATAATTTAATTAATTGCTCTTATTTTGGCACACTTAAGTCCAAGGTTTCGGCAGAAGGCGAAGGACAGCCGAGGACGAGCTTGTCCATGATGAATATTTCAAAGTTGTGCATTAGTTTTTCTACCCTTTCCCCCACCGCCGTAGCTACAACTACAACTACAACTACAATCATACACCCACACATATACACACAAGCCCCCACATATATATATATATATGTGTATGTGTATATATAAATTCGTGTTAAGTGTAGCATACAAGCAGGCGTCAACACTCCACTCCTTTGTATTCTATATATTGGACTCAACTATATATTATTTGGCAGCCCGGGCAGATCAGGACGACATACACCTGCCCCACACTCAGCGTGGCACACATGCAGGAGCCTAAGCTGAGCGAGCAGGAGAGCCAGCCAGGCAGCAAGAATGAGACAGGAAGAGTGGAAGAACGAGACAGAAAGAGAGCGGGACAGAGAGAGAGAGAGAGAGCGAAAGAGGTAGAGCGGGGGAGAGAGCGGGGGAGGGTAAGGTAGGGCAATGCTAAACCAATTTCCACACAAAAAATTTTAAATTTCCGACTTGGTCGACACACACGCAGGGCAAAGATTTGCGAATGCCAAATTGAAGGCCTGCCCTGAGGCATGGTCCATCCCCATACATGCATACATACATACACGCATACAAGCATACGCTCACACACTCGCACACACTCACACACATGCACAACTAAACTTAACTTACAATAAAAGCCATTGGCATTGGCATTGCCAGCATCGTCGTTCGCTCTTCGTTGTTCGCCTTCCGTTTTCTCCTTTCACTTTCACTTTTACTTTCACTTTCCTCCCTCCAATTTTCTATGCTGTAAAGTGCGTAAGTTGTGTTCAGATGTGGGCGCATGTGTGTGTGTGTGTGTGTGTGTGTGTGTATGATTGGGCGCACTATTTTACATACGCAATGCCAAGTTCATAGCGGTTTTAGGTAAAGCTCATAAGCGCCGCCGGCTACAGCATCGAAATTAGCGTTTGGACCTTGCCTGGGCATTGGGAGCACTGGGACGCCGGAAATGAATGGGAGGGTGTGGGGGGAATGGCGCAGAATGAGATTGGGGTATTGGGGTATCGGGGTTACTTACACATGCGAGTGCGTGTAAGTGTTGATTGTATAGGTATGATACACGCCTAAGAGCTGTATAAGTAGAGCTTCCAGTGCAAGCCATGCAAATGGACTTATGTGTCCTGTGCTCCCATGTTCCTTGGCATAGATGGGGCTTAGGGCTGGCATGTGGAAGGGGTTTAAGGGTTAAACCGTTTTAATACCCTAGTTACTCATGCCCCTAAGCGATTTCTGGCGTTCGTTCCATTGGTCACAAGTGAATCTTTTGCTCGCAGAGACTTGCAAGAAATATGTCCTGACTTTTTTCTGCGCTTCAAAAATGAAATGAATCCCACTCCAAAGGACACTCTTTGCTATCACCAAGTGTGAGAATGAACTGAATAATTGGATTAAATTTAGACGATAAATGATATATGTACAATAATTTAATTGAAACTGAACGTTGAAGGCAAACCGAAGCTCTCAAGGCTCTTAACTTATTTTCGGCTCCTTCGATAATCGAATTTTAGTCATTTGTACCTTGAATTTATTATATTTTTTTTTAGAATTTAGGCTAAAGGCTAATTAAAGTTGGGATAACCTTTTCAATTGGAAGTCCCCGCAATGATTGGGGTTAACTTCATATAGGGATCTCATGTCAAACGACTGACTGATTGTTATTCAATTCGCAGGTCTAATCGAATCCAATTCCGAGTCGCACTCATAGGCAACGTTGAAATCAGTTAGTCGGGGCAGGAATTGCCGGCAGCTGTCCAGGCGTAGCACAGAGATGGACCACAAGGTGGCTGGGACATCAAGTAGAATACTTTGGCAAGCACTGTTTCAAGCTCTGACTTCGTCTCTTACTCTCCATCTTCATCTGACCCTGACTGTGACTCTAACTGTGACTCTGACTGTGACTCTGACTGTGACTCTGACTGTGACTCTGACTATGTTTCTGTCTCTGACTATGACTCTGACTGTGACTCTGACTTTGACTTCGACTATGTCTCTGACTGTGACTCTGACTGCGACTCTGACTCTGTCTTGGACTTTATCCTTTTGACTGTGACTCTGACTGTGACTCTGACTATGTTTCTGACTCTGACTCTGTATCTGACTCTGTATCTGACTTTGTCTCTGACTTTCCCCTCTGACTGTGTCTCTGACTGTGACTCTGACTATGTTTCTGACTGTGACTGTGACTTTGACTGTGACTCTAACTGTGACTCTGACTCTGACATTCCCTCTGACTGTGACTTTGACTGTGACTCTGACTGTGACTCTGACTGTGACTCTGACTCTGTCTTTGACTGTGTCTTTGACTGTGACTCTGACTATGTTTCTAACTGTGACTGTGACTCTGACTGTGACTCTGACTCTGTCTTTGACTGTGTCTTTGACTGTGACTCTGTATTTGACTCTGTCTCTGACATTTCCTCTGATTGTGACTCTGACTGTGAATCTTACTCTGACTCTGACTGTGACTCTAACTGTGACTCTAACTGTGACATTGACTCTGTCTCTGGCTTTCCCTCTGACTGTGACTCTGAATGTGACTCTGGCTTCGACTCTTACTCTGACTTCGACTCTAACTCTGACACTGGAACTGACTCCAACTCCAAATGCGTCTTCGTTCGACCGTACGGCGCGTTTCTCGAGCCGTTGCGTCAGGACACACAAGCAGGCATGAATTTTTTACAGGACTTAGAGGCAAAAAGCAACAACAAAAAACAGAAGGAAAAAAACCTGCGCCAGCATCAGGACACATACTGGCAGTTTCCTGTTTTCGATTTGCAGGTTTTCAGTTTACATACCCCACACACCAAAAATCACAGATGGGTATATAAGGCCCTGGGTTATCATCAGTTAACAGATGAGTTTTAACTGATGTTTTTTAACAGCACTCTGTTAACAGAAATGTTATGTGGTCGTTTCATTTCTGCGCTTTAGCCGCTCATCTCACTTAGATCTCTTATCTATTTATTAGACTGGAGAGAAATAACAGTTTTGATTAACATTTTCTGTTATTTAGCAGGCTTTCTATAACTCACTGAAATCTCTAATCCAGATATAAGATTGAAGAACTTAACATTATTGATTAACATGTTCTGTTATTTAACAAACTTCCTGTCACTTATTGAGATCTTTAATCTACTTAGTAGACTGGAAAAAATTAACAGTATTGATTAACATTTTATGTTATTTAACATACTTTCTATTACTCACTGAAATCTCTAATCCAGTTATTAGATTGAAGAAATTAACAGTCTTGATTAACATGTTCTGTTATTCAACAGACTTCCTATTACTTATTGAGATCTCCAATCTATTTAATAGATTGGATAGAAAATTAACAGTCTTGATTAACATGTTCTGTTATTCAACAGACTTCCTATTACTTATTTTGATCTCCAATCTATTTAATAGATTTGATAGAAAATTAACAGTATTGATTAACATTTTATGTTATTAAACAGACTTTCTATTACTCACTGAAATCTCTAATCCAGTTATTAGATTGAAGAAACTAACAGTATTGATTAACATGTTCTGTTATTTAACAGACTGTCTATTACCTTTTGCGATCTTCAATCTATTTAATACATTGCAAAGAATTAACAGAATTTATTAACATGTTCTGTTATTTAACAGACTTTCAATTTGATTGTTGTAAAGAGAAAAATGTGCATTGAGCGTAAAATGAAGTATTTTTCATATTTGAATTTAAAATACTCAAAAGCGATGCTTGAACCTCTTAATGTAGGGTATCTCATGGTCGATCAATGCAATCAGTTTGTCATTTTTTACATTTTTTGTTGCTGGACGTCACGACTTACGTGCGATTACGTTCTTTAGATTGTGCGTGTGTGTGGCATACGCGTATGTGTGTGTGTGTGTGTGTGTCTTGCTACCCCCATTTGACTTAAGCATTCGTCTGGACGTGGTATTCCCTCCCCCCACTCCTGATATCTTCGAATCCCCTTCCCCTTCCCCTTCCCCTTCCCCTTCCCCTTCCCAGTCCTATGATGCCTCCTGTGCCCGTTGGCCAAAAGCTAAAAGCGAAACGCGTCTGTCTGTCTGTCTGTCCCGCTGTCTATTTGTTTATTTGACAACATTTTAGAGCACATGTGTGTATTTGTGTATGTGAGAGTGGGTGTGCGGGTATGTGCGGGTGTGTATGCAAGTGTGTATAAGTGTGCCAATGTGTGTGCGTTATTTATGCGTCAAGTCTTTGGGCTTTTTAATTTTTCATTCACTTCTATTTGCTGGCTTTGGCTTTGGCTTTGGCTTCGGCTTTGACTTTTGCTTTGGTCTTCAATTGAAATTAGGCTCTGAGAAATTATAAGAGCTCTTTGGTCATGCTAAGTGCGTAGTTCAATTGCCGGCCAACAGATGGCGTCGCAATTAACCCTTTCAGTTGGCTGCTTTTGTTACCAACTGTACTTGCTCCATAAAAATTGTTTCTCTTGGCCGCGGCGCATTAGCCAAATGACATTGAAATATTACAAAAATTTGAAAACCATTAAAAACAGACAAGAAAACTTCTCTTATACCCCCCCACACGCACACGCACACAGGCACACAGGCACACACGCACACACACACACACGCACAGAGACGCACACACACTCACACAGAGTTCTCACTCTTTAACTATATAAAGTACATAAATATCTTATATAGATGCTACCTATGTAGCGCCGGGGGTGAAGGTGTGGGCGGAAGGGTGGGCAGGCGTTGGAAATTCTTAACACCGAAAATTGCGCGCGAATAAAAAAGAAGAAGAAGAAAATAAAGAGGAAAAAATATTTTATATACATATATAAATAAAGAAGAAAATCAACAGCAGCCAAAAGAAAGAAAAAACATCCACTTTTCCAGCTCTTTTTTTTTTCTTTTTATTGTCCTTGTCGTATCGTTGTCGATGGTTGGCTCGCGTCCTGGTCGTGGTCCTTGTTCTTGTCCTGGTACTGGTCCTGGCTCTGGTCCTGGTCGTGGTCGTGGTCGTGGTCTTGGTATTGTTCTTGGCCCTGGTCCTGGGCCTGGGCCTGCTTCTTTTTCTGGTCTGGTCTTTGTGCTATTCCAACTACATGGATGGACCGACGGTGGGTGGCGGCCGGCAGCTCGCGCGAACGTCCTCCATCTCCTCCTCCACCCCTTCTGGCTGCGTACTACCAATTTGCTAGTGACCATAATCAACCCCTTTTTATTTTCCTTGATTTTTTTTCTTCTCCCCAAACCCAATTCCTTGTTGTTGGTATGCAAAAAAAAAAAAAAATGCGTAAGGATAGCGCCGATTGGCGTGGGAGGAGGTGGTAAGACCCCCAAAGTAGAGGGAGACACGAAGGAGTGCAAAGTACAGCTTGGAAAATCAAACAAACAGAGGCGTTCCACGCCGCGTGGAGCGGGGGGACTTTTAAGTGCCCAATTTGGGAAAAAAGGACAAATTGTAAACAAAGAAGATCCTTTTAAAAGATAATAATCATCACTTTAAGAAAGAGACGAAAGTTCGTCCTAAGATCTCGAGAGACGACAAATTCTTTGACTGGTAAAAAGGACACCTATGATCATTTAGAAACATTCAAATAAAAACAGGATTTTTCCTCTCTTTCTTCCTTTCATTTCATTTTCGGACTTCTGTTTTATAAGGTGAAAGGATTAGGGCGGGGCTGGTCATGATCATAACCGATCCTCTGATTAGCCAGGATGTAAGTGTGGCTACAACTTTTCCAAAATCACCCCAAAAATGTCTGTTCATTTTTTGATTCCCCTTAACCTTCCCCCTGCCCCTCCACCCCCCCCCCCCTACCCGACCAACGTCCACTTTTGATTTATGGGCCAAGGGGGAGGCGAAGCGAATGTAGATTCCATATGTTGGTAATCTCTCATATTAAGTCCATTCGATATACGAGCCATCCGTCTATTAAGCCCCCTTTGCCCCCTCCCCTGGTGGCTGGTCACTGGCTACGCACGTGGCATGCATCAAAGTGCGGCAGCTACGTTCCATGCATATTCAAATTCTTGCCTCGACCCTGGCCGAATCTCGGCTGGCGAAAATCAAGCCTACGCACTTAAAACCCACCAAAGACGCCCCAATCAGAGCACTCGGCCCCCGCCCCCGCGGTCCATCCCCACCACACCCGCGCCACCATAATTCGGGCCATAAAGCGCGACAAAAAAAATAAATATAGAAAAGGAAAAATAAAAAAAGTGAAAACGAAAATGAAAACAAAGAGCGAAGTCCGAAAAAAGGAAAGTGAAAAGAGAAGAAAAATTAAAATACGCACAAAGTTTTGACAGCTGAATTGGCATAATGATGGGGTTACTTACGGCGGGAGGAAGGGAGTAGGGGGGTGTGATGAGGGGGGAGGGGTAGCTTAAGGGTTGGGCATCTGAGTGCTGAGGGTGGGAGGCATTCATTGTCACTGCCCTGAACGTCGCCGCCTCCACTCCTGCGCCTTCTGCTGCTTCTTGTCCATCTCCATCTCCCACTCCCACCCCTTCTCCTTACCCATCCCCATCCCCAGCCCCTTCTCCTTCCATCTATCTATTTTTTTTCGGTTTTCGCTTGGTCGCCATCATCGTTAATTTTATCTACGCAAATGCAAAATAATTACTTTACTTTTTCTTTGGTTTTCCGTTTTTCCGTTTTCCGCAGACGTCCCTCAGCCCCCACACCCCGTGAATAACCCTTTCGGGGAAGAACAACTGTCGAAATTTATGTACTTTGCCTTCGTCTTTCTATTTCTTTGCATCTCTTCTCCTTTCTTCCATTAAACATCCTTTTTTTTTTTTTTGCTTTTCTTTTTTTTCGTATTGAAAAGCGTTTTAAAATTCTGCGCCAGCTGTCCTTGTATATATCCTTTAAATATATATATATATATATATATATATATGTGTTATCTGCTTCTTCTACTTTCTCTCTTTTTTTTCATTTTTTAATTAAACAAAAGGGTTAAAAAGTTTTTCCAGCTATGAAAAACGGGGTTAAAATCAAAATTTTTGCCCTCAGTTCGGAGCTGCGTCTCTCAGTTTCTATTTAGTTTTCATTTATTTTTAAAAGGAAAATTTTAATAACAAAGATAGGGTTGGACTTCGTCCTCATTATCCTGCTACGTCCTCATGCCCCGGCCCTTGCCTAAGACCAGGCCTATGCCCAAGTCCAAGCCCAAGCCCAGGCCCAGGCCCAGGACCAAGCGCGTACCCTTGCTCATACCCCAGCTCCTTTTTGTCCTTGTCCTTGTGCTGTCTTGGGGTTACACGAGCACACACACACACACACACACACACACATACGAAGAGGGAAAAAAGAACACATTAATGTAATTTTTCTGCAGCATTTTTTTCGCTTTTCTTTGGGAAAAGCTGGGAAAAAGTGGTGCTCTTCTTATGGAATGGAATGGGCAAAGAAAACGAATGGAGTGGGAGTGGGGTGGGAGGGGGTAAGAAGCGGGAGTGGCAGTGGGAGTTGGAGTTAGAGTCGTGTCCCAACTGTCAGCCCTTTCGAATGTCCGGTTGGTCTTTCATTTAATGTTTGTTTCTTTTTATTTTATACCTCCCCGCCGCCCATCTCCCAGCCTCTCCCTTTGGTCCTCATTCCTCATTCCCCAGTCGCCTGTTCATCTTGGCCTTTCATTTGGCATGTGTTTATCTTCACGTCTCAGTTGTTCGCTTCCACTGGGCGGAACTTTGCTTTGACTCAAATGAAAATTGTATAAATGTTTCCTTATATTCCATTCACTTTGAAGCCAATAGTTTTCCACCATCATCAATGGAAACTCATAGATGCAGTGGAAAACACAGAAAATTTCCCCGGCTTCCTTTCTTCCCTTGACTTCGAAAATAGTTTAAAAATCTAACTTTTCATCTTCTTAAGTAATTAGGGTTCTCAGCTCCTTGAAGTATATAAAATATAAATGAATAAAGGGTCCTGTAAGGGTTCATGTCACATGTCTCCCCCCCCTCCACTCACATTTGCATAAAAATTGAGTTCCCGTCGATTTGTTGATCCGTGGAATATCTTTATCTCGCATTATAACGATATGTGGCTTCGGATACAGAAAAGGATAATTGATTTTTTTGCATATTTTTTCAATTAACCGATTCATTAGCTGACAAGGATACAAGGAACTTACATGCTTGATGCGTTTTGATCTCCGCACCCTTCAATCATTTTCAATCCCTGAAAAAGGACTCCATTTTTAAGCATAAGACAGATGGATAAAAGATGATCTTTAGACCAAAGAAAACATTTTTCATTAAAAGGATACGAAGAAAATTAGTAGCTGAAAAATGTCCTCTATATATAATTTCTTTGATTGGCTCAATCCTTTATCTAGCAAACTTAACGAAAGACAAGCTTCTTTTAAAAATTAGCAACAAGTTTCGCAGAGCTCAGAATTGTCTTCCTTTCATTTTTTTGTACCTTCTGAAGGCGCCAAAGGCGGTCGAAACCCTCCCCAAACGTCCTTTATCAACCACCCACCCATATCCATGCCCAATTTAAACTCACATGCAGCCGCATTTATTTCTATTCAATTTGATAATAACCCAAGTGTGCGTGGCTCTCGCAGGACCTAAGGTCCTGCCATTACCACTGCCCAGGGACTAACACTAAGGCTGATGTGAACGAAATTTGAAGGGCGATTGGGCGCTGGGCGCTGGGCGATGAGCGCTGGGGGGTTGGGACAGGGATGGGGATGGGGATGGGGATGGGGATGGGGATGGAGGCCTGAGGATCACAGCAGCAGCTGCTTAGGCAGTCACAGTGGAGCATTTAAAGTGGACGCAATGTATCAACGGCTGCTCTGGCTTCAGGACCTGCTCCGGGCTGGGCACATCGCTCTGAAGTTGCTGCTGGCCTGCTGATGTCTTTCTTTACTTTACTTTCACTTTCACTTTCACTTTCGTTTTCACTTTCACTTTGAACGTCCATGGCCCGCCTCGAACTTACATCGGCCAAAAGTGAAACTCATTTTCCCCTTTTTTTCACTTTAGCAACGCCTACAAAATGCCCAAGGAATATGGCAAAAAAGGCCAGCAAAAAAAAAAAAAAAAAAAAATGGAAAACTGAAGAAAAACCAAAAAAACGAGTAAAAAGGAAAAAAATACCCGCTTGAGTTTATAACTTAAAAATTCAAAGCACGAACAAAGTTCTAATTTAAACACCAAAGAAGGACTGGCCGGGGCAAAGTAAAGGGGGGAGAAAAAAAAATAAAGAAAGTGAGCGAAAAACGCACGCGGCGAATACATGACGAAAAAAATTGGACATAAAGTGCACGGCAGGCGAGGCGAGTAAATAAAAGGAGAGGAAAGGCAGGAAAGGGAGCAGTGTGATAGAGGAGAAAGGGGGGAAAGGGAGAAAGAGAGGGCGGGGAAAAGGGGGAACGGGAGAACGGGTAAAAGGGGGTAACAGAGGAAGAAAAGGAACAAAAAAAAGCTCTGGATCCGGACGCTGGTCTCTCCAGTGTCCTGCGTGCCATGTCCTGTGTCCTGTGTCCTAAGTCCTTCGTCATACATCCTTCGGGCTCAAAAAGAAACAACGGTAAAGGGGTGGCAATCGCGAAAGTAAAGCAAAAAAAAACTGCGTTAAAGGCGGCGGCCAGAAACAAGAAATGTTTAAAGTAGAAAAAAATTAACGACTACCAAAGGAAACGATGATCGAACAGGAGATATCCTTAAATCAAGTCTACTCAAATCTCCTTCTACAAAGAAAATATCCTTGTATCTAAATCATATCTCAACTTGCACTCTTATGTTTTGAATCTCTTCAGCATCCTGTTTATTCAGTAAGGACCTTGAAGTGAAAGTAACAATCAATTGACATTGAAATATCCTTCCCTTTTGCTCACAGGAGTCTGTAAAACGTTTACGAAGCTAACACAAAAGAGTATAGCAAGAAAAGCCTTCAAATAATGAAGAAGTGTAAAGAAAAGTGAAAAGGAATAAATATCTAAGGAAAAGAATTGAAAGACAACTATGAAAAGTAGACGAACCGAAAATAGAAGAAGAGAATAAAAGAAACAGCAGAGAAAAAAGTCCATAAAGGGTAATGAATGAAAGGATATAAAGAAAATAGCATAAAAGATATTAATTAGGGATATAAGACACAAAAAATAAAATTGATAAAGAGGATGGAATAGACAAAGGAAGGAAGGAAGTATTATGAAACAGTGGGAAAATAATATACAGAGAAAGATAATTAAAAAATCATAAGAAGATTGAAGTAAATGTAAAATGTAAAGAACACATAGGAAAGATAGAACATATAGAATACATAGAATACATAAAATATATAGAACACATAGAATATATAGAATACATAGAATATATAAAATATATAGAATATAAGAATATAAGAATGTATAGAACATACAGAAGAAGATAGAATATATGGAGTACGTAGAATACATAGAACACATAGAATATATGAAGTATGTAGAATACACAGAATACATAGAATATATAGAATACACAGAAAAGATAAAATACATAGAATATATAAAATACATAGAATATATATAATATTTCGAATATATGAAGTATGTAGGATACATAGAAAACATAGAATATATAGAATACATAGAAAAGATAGAATATATAGAATACATAAAATATATGAAGTATATAGAATACATATAATGTGTAGAATATATAAAATACATAGAAAAGATAGAATATATGGAACATATAAGATAAAAAGAACATATAGAACACATAGAATATATAGAATATATGAAGTATGTAGAATACATAGAATACATAGAATATATAGAACTACATAGAATATATAGAATATATAGAATACATAGAATATATAGAATATATAGAATATATAGAATATATAGAATATATAAATATATAGAATATATAGAATATATAGAATATATAGAATATATAGAATATATAGAACATATAGAATATATAGAATATATAGAATATATAGAATATATAGAATATATAGAATATATAGAATATATAGAATATATAGAATATATAGAATACATAAAATATTTAGAATATTTAGAATATATAGAAAACATAGAAAAGAATATATAGAATGCATAGAAGAGAATATATAGAATACATAGAATATATAGAGTATTGAGAATATAAGGAATTCTATCATATCAGTTGCTGCCAAGTGATCTAAAGCCGAAGGATGCACTTAAATGAAACAATGCGTTCTAAGCAATTTACTCAAAGGACCCTCTGCACTCGGATGTCTGCTCTTTGAATTGAGTCCAAGTTATACAAGGATATCTTTTCAGCAAGGATTTGCTCTATTGTTGGCCTCGGGTTGTTCAACTAAGTAAAGCCAAGGCTTACACCCAGACTTGGGTGTAAATGGGTGGGACATGGGCGACGGGCAGGTGGTTGCTGGTCAACGTCTCTTGGTATTTTTACTCAGACAGGGACCAGGCGAAGGATTCCAGCTGTCTTTTCAATTTCATCACTTTTGAATATACATAAACGTTGATTGCCCCGCTATCCCCTCTCTTTTGTACCCTGAGTCTGAGTCCATGGGAGGATCTGCAGCTTTGGTGTGTCCATAGATGCTATAGACAACCTAGAAAGAGCAACGGTTCATCACGCATTTGACTTACATTCATCATTTAATTTACTTTTCATACTCCATCGTTCGTTTTCACTCTTTTACCCTCAGTTACCCTCCCCTCTCCTCAGTTACCCTCCCCCCTCCTTAGTTACCCTCCCCTCTAAGTAACCCTCCCCCCTCTGAAGTACCCTCCCCCATTTTGGCTTCCAAGAAGGGCAATAACTTTGCGCAACTTTATTTGTAGGCGGAGATGTGGGCGGAGCTCAAAGGACCACCGCGCAATTATGTTTAATTGGACCTTCTGGACCCTGCCTTTTGTTTTCCTTAAATATAAATTTTTTTTTCATCTTTTTCTGAACTTGGATGCTTTTTAAGAAGTTTATGGAGTACTTACAGCAGACTTCACTGATTAAAATTTAGGTGGGAGGTGGCATTAACAGCAATTAAAATCATTAAGTAATGAGTAACACCCGTTTGACTTGGCACTTATCGATAACTTCACTCTGCCGATAACCACTCAACCACAGCTAAAACTTTTATATGGGAGTCTGATAACAAAATTTCAACTAACTCAAGCTCGACCTTTATCCTGGCAAGACATGCACGGACTTTACATATTTACGAGTATATATAAATATAAAGGCAATTGTATGATATATGATATCTATAGCCAAGGTTTTATATATACTATATATATACGAGCATATATCTACCTTTAGTTGTCCACGTATATAAGTGCTTGTCCTTAAGAACTCAGTTTATATTGGTCCCTTTTCTTTATAATATCAGAGCTTCTCTCTGTGTGCCATGTACTATATATATATACGTATATATATATATATATTTATATATATATATCTTATCATAAATATATATATATTATATATATATTATATATTCCCAGAAACTGCCTATTGTAAGACGTTGAGTGCTTTTACATAATGAATCTTTCATTGCTTTTTAGCTGCTCGCCTTAGCAAAGACTCAAACCCTAAGCAAGTGTCACCTCAACAAATCTGCAGCCTCTTTCCGCCTTTTCTTTAGTTTCCAAGTTGCATTTTCCGCATTTAAAGTTAAATTATTTAAATGAATGAAGTTTTTAGTTTGAAGTTAAGCTACTAGCATCAACATGGCATCTACTTACCTTCAATGCGACCGCAGAATATCCTGTAATAAAAATAAAATATTTGTACATGAGTTTAAAAAAGTTAACAGCATTTTTTATATATATAAAATTATATATATTTTATATGAGGATTGCATTTTTTATACGTAAAACAATAAACAGAATCTAGATCTATTTGAATGTAACTATATATTGGTATATATATATACCAATATATATATATAGATCTGTATATAAGTATATCCGATATCTCTGGTTGTGAGCGGTCAGTTTTAAGCTTTTCTCCAAGGACTCACAAAAAGCAATCCCGCCTTAAATTTTAATAAAAAAAAAAATATTTATATGTATTGAATTCTTAAGGACGTTACACAGTAACCACAGCATTTAATATACCCGCCTATAGAAGTCTGCAGGATATTCAAAATAAAGTGTTCCCAGTGTTTGAATTAAATTACAGGAAGGACGACAATCTGAGTGCAAAAATGTTGGACAGAAGTTTTTGATGGCTCCAATAAAAACCATGCAACAACAATAACAACTTATATTAAGCAACAGCAGCAACAAAACAACAAACAACAAACAACAACAACAACAACTACTACTACAACAATAACGATTGGCAGGAACTATGCAGAAATGCGACATTCACGTCACTTAAACTGCCCCTTTAGTGGCAGCTTCCCAATACAGGCACACGCACACGTACACATATACACACAAAAAAACACACGTACACGTACACGCATACAAATACACATACGCATACACGCAACTTTGCACATAAAACACTCACACCTCCCTTTAAAACACTCACACACGCACACACACACACACACACATATGTAGATGCCCAGGCAGCCCAGCACACACACACACACACACATGCAGCATTACAACATAAATTAAGTTATTTTGATAATCAAAACTGAAAAGCGAATGTTTTCGTTAGACAAGGAACAGCGGGGGGGCCGAAAGAGGTAAGCAGCAGCAGGACATGAAAGTCGAGTGTGAAGTGAGGAGTGTGGAGTGTGGAGTGTGGAGAGTGTGGAGTGTGGACTGTGGAGTAAACATGGGCATTCATTTGTAGTTTATAGTTGTAGTTATAGCTGTGCGGGCATATGGTGGGGTAGGTGAGGGGCGGAGGCGCTTCTGGGGGCTTGCTGCTGCTTGTTTTGCAAGGGTTGTTGCTGTCCATTGTTGTAGACGCTTTGCATTTTACAATTTGAAACACACTCACACTCAGAATCCCAACACACATACACACACACACACAAAGCACAGGAACACACACACACACACATACACAGACAGAAACATTACAACTCTTGCTTCCAACTTCATCAGGCATACAGACCCCACCCCCCACTCCACCCCCCTCCCATTCGCATTCGCCCACTAGCAGCCCCACCCACTGCGCCTACACACAGCGGGCAGCATAGTTAGCACAATTGTGTTGCATACTTTTTCGGGCATGCGTCAAAGCGAGATGCCAAGTGCGTCCGTATGTCTGAGACTCTGTATGTATGTATATGTATGTGTGCGTATGCGTGTGTGCGTATATGTGTATGTCCAAAAACTGCCCAGGCTGTCCACCCCACAGCATACTATTTACAAAGCCCCATCCACACACACACACAGCCGTACGCACACACACACACACATGTCAGCATGTATAAACTTACAGTTTTAAGGCTCCCAGGCAACTGGAAAGTGCGCACCACCTTCACATACACATGCAAATACACACACACACACACACACACTCATACAAAAGCAAACTAATTTACCTACGCCAGCAGTTTTTGTTACACACACACACACACACACACACACATTAGCAGCGGCACACATATGCAAATTTTGCAATGCTTTATTTGGGGGTTGGCCAATGTGTGTTATGTTTATGTGTGTGTGTGTGTGTGAGTGTGTGTGAGTGTGTGTGTGGTTGGAGGCAGATTTGGCGGTAGCTGCCTCATCATTGTCCTCGCCCTCCCACCATCCGCTCGACTCTTCTTGTTGCCTCTTCTCGAAGTCGTTAGGCCGCTTTTTGGCCATTGTTGGACTTATGTTTCCCTTTCACTTTGCATTGAGTGCCCCATCAGCCTTCCATATACTTCATTTCATCTTCCTCTCCCTCTCTCCTTCTCTTTCTCTATTTGTCTCTCTCTCTTTCGATTTATCTCCATCTCTTTTGTACACCCCCCTCCCTTTTACCATCCCCTTCCTCCGGTCAATATCCATTAAGAACTACAAGAAATGAAAGAGAATAGAAGCCGCCGCATGCCGCATGCCGCATGCCGCATGCTGCATACATTTTAATCTTTAATTTATGGCTTATTCAAAACTAATGACACCGAAAGTGTCCACACGCCGCGTCCAGCCCCCGAGCTGCTGTTGCAAGGCGTGGCACTGGTCAGTGGCAAGCACTGGACAGCGGACAGTGAAACAGCAAAAGGGTTGAACGCCTCGGCAAAAGGACCGCCCTTCTATTGTCCAACCCGAGCAATGTTAATGAGCCAAACCAAAGACTACAAAGGATTAGTGGTGATTCTCAAAAGAATGCAAATCCGCCAACCAGAAGAATCACTTCACGAAGCGTGAAGCAAGTGAAGAAAGTAACGGGAATGCAAATGGAAGCATAAACTGGGACTCAAGCAGCTAATTAAGAAAATCGAATTGATATAAGAAAAATTGATAGAAAATTGTAAAAATATCCTTTACATCCCGAAATCTTATGGTAAGCTTAAAGGAAGAAAAGTCCTTGATAGAATTGGGCAGTTGATGGGAAAGAATCTGCAATCAACAGGATCAAAAATGATCCATGTAAGTGATTTACACCTTCAGGAGACTCAAGTAGCAGTAGTGAAGGATCAGGCAGAAAGGACCTTCACCAGGTATATTTAACTATTGTTTCTGATTTGAAGTTACTTTAAGCCTCCTCTTCTTCTATTAACTGGAAACTTAGTTAATAGAAGACTTCAAAGCGTAAAGAAAAATTCAACTTTTTAATGAATAAAAAAAACATATAAATAAATAAATAAAAATTAACAAAAAAAATAGTTTATAAAAAATTATGAATTGATTAACGATTTGACTATATTTTTCTATATCTTTACCTACATAATTAAAAAAAAATTAAATAAATAAAAAATAATGTTATTTAATAAATTAAATTAAATTAAATTAATTAATGAAAAATAATCTATTATTTATAAAAAAAATAATCAGCTTTAAAAAAATCTAAAAATTACATTAAAAGAAAATTCACCACTTTTAAGAAAATCTAAAAAAAAAATTAATTAAAATAATTAAAATAATTAAAATAATTAAAATAATTAAAATAATTTAATTAATTAAATTAATTAAAATTACAAAAATTAAATTAATTTTTAAATTTAAAAAATTGCGCTCAACTTTTGTCCTTCAGAAAACAGATGATTGTTATCCCTACGATCAGTGCAGTTCCTAAAATAGTTTGATCTATGGCCGGCCATAAGCTACAGTCATCTATCGATAAGAAGACTCCATCTTGTCTGCCTTCTCTCTTCCCTTTTATCCTGCTCCAAGCTATTTTATTATTATAATTATATAAATAAAGCCAATTGAACTTTGAATTGAATTGAACAATCCTGGGCGGAGGAAAGTACCTGTGCCCGAGGCCATCGGACTCCAGGACTAATTTCTATTCTCAGGTAACCCGGTTACTTAGGCATTGGTAACTATCCATGTCGTCCGTTAACTTTTTTAAAAGAACCCAAAAACTGCTCACTTGACCGTCACTTGGCCGGCACCAGTGCCGGATAAATACAGGATGCGAGTAGTTGGCAGTCATTAGATATGCCTGGCAACCCTTAAATTCTAAATATGTATGTATGTATGGTGTGTGTGTGTGTGTGTGTGTGCGTGTGTTGTGTGTGTGTTGTGTGTCTCAAATTGCTTGCCATTTGTAAGCGTTGTATGTTTTAGGCCTTCTCGTTTGCTGTTGTTTTAAAATTAAAATGAATGCCCGCAAGCAATAACTACGACAAGCCAAACCACCCGGACCGCCCACACCACCACCCACATAGCCCACATAGCCCACACAACCTACACCACCCACAAATCGACCACCCATCCAGTTGCCTGCTGCCGCTGCTGTCCAAGACAAGCCAACATCATTATGCGTAGCTGTGTGCTCATGTGTGTGTATGTGTGTGTGTGTGTGTGTTCGTGTGTTTGCATGTGTTTGCGTGTGTGTATGAGCATCGAGTGTGAGTGTGTAGGTGCATTTGTCTGTGTGTGCGAAATAATCTCGTAAATTACGCAAAAAGGAAACGCGCCGCCAGGAAGAGACAGCCTGGCCAGTCCAGGAAGAAGCCGAGCAAAGCCGAAGCTTAAGTGGCGGGGAGGGGTGAGGGGTGAGGGGTGGGGGGAGATGTTCCGTGTCGAGTCTATGGTTGGCTGCTTGTTGCCAGACGACGCACCACATGGACCATAGAGCACCACACTGGGCACACATACACATGTGCACAAGTATAAGTTAGTGTCCATGTATCTGTGTGTGTGTGTGTGTGTGCGTACGACTTCGACTCTTGGCCATGCAAAAAACTACCAACCACTGAAGCTCAAGGAAAGCGAAGGAGTTGCTTGAATAGTTTAAAATGAGCATTAAATTAAATTGACAATTTACTTAAATCAAAATTCCGTTCAAATTCAAGACATCTTTTTTTTTATTATTTTAAATTTGATTTATTAATTATAAATTTAATATCTATTTAAAAGTTTTACTTTTTCAACCAAAGTTTAAAATGTTTCAGGCGAATCCCATATAAAACGAGCTGCTGTTATTATAACATTGTCTATGTTAAGCTGCCGCTTATGTTAAGTAGTTAACAGAAATGTAACAGAGATTATAATTAGTTCAATTATTTATAATTAATTATTACTAATTAATTATTTCTAATTAATTATTTATAATTCTTAATTACTTGCTCTTAATTAATTATTATATTTCTATTCTCGCTTTTTAGATCAATTTTGAAGCTTGCAGCTTTTGTCCGTATTAAAAGCGTTGCAGCCGCGATTAACATTTTCGCACCTGATAACAGAACTTGATAACATGTAAATAACATTAAAATGTTATGTCATTAAATGTCCTTCTACTGCCTTCGCCAAGCCTTTAAGGTGCTTTTCAAACAGCCCTCGCAATGCTCTCACATGCGTACACACACTCCCAATCACACACACACACACACACACACACACACGCACACGCACACATAAACTTATCTTTCTATGTGCATGTATACATTGTAAAATCCGTTCCGTCCAAAGGCTGCCCCAACGCCCCATCGCCCCAGCCACTGGTTCAAAATTTTGACAGCGCCCAGCGCCTTGTGTGTCCATTCACAACACTTGCTACGCACACTGTGCCACACCCCCTTCCGTTTGCCCACCACCCGCTCTCCTCCTTCTCCTCCTTCCGTTCTTCACTTTACCTATTCCATCACCATCACGTTACCTCCACCCCTTCGCCTTTGCCGCTTCTCGAAGCTCACATACAGACGCACACACTCATGGTCACGATGCCACTGACGACGTCTGCGTTAGTCCTTTCCTCCACACATATACAATCAGACGCACACACACACACACACACACACTGAGACGCACATACGCAGGCACACTCTGGTCCACTTATGATGAGTTTACATTTTCGAAAGCGAAACATGAAAATGAAAATTGGGCAAGGAAACTTGCTAAAGCCAGCAACAACAACAACAACACCAACAACAATAACAACAGCAACAGCAACAACAACAACGCAAACAACAACAAAGAAAATCGCCCTCAACGCGCACGCATCTCTCATAGTTGGCCTGGCTCACAGTGGGCGTGGTGGGAGGCGGCTGTCACACATTCAAAACGGCTGAGCGTTAAGGAGGCGGAGGCGAAGCTGGAGTTGAAGGCAGAGGCGGAGACGGAGGCGGCGAGTTGACGGGCAAAGGAAAGCAAGGAAGAGTAGAGTGCGGAGTAGGAGAGTGGGGAGTGAGGAGTGGGGAGTGGGCAGTAACATACAGGAAGCCAAATGTGGCAGCCGTCGTCTATCGGCCAACAAAAGTCCGCACCCCTTCCCTGTCCCTGCCTCCGTCCCCGTCCCCTTCCTCGTCCCCGTCCTTGCCCCGTCCCCGTCCCCGTCCCCGTCCCCGTCCCCCATCCACACGCGCTGTCCGTTACGTATGCATATTTTCTAACAGGAGAAGGGGGGTGGGGATCTGGTGGTGCATGTAACTGTGGCTGTCGCACTGTCAGCCAGACGGCAGCGCTGGACCGCGGACGGGATGAGGTATGAGGACGAGGACGACGCGTCGTACAAATGAGCTTGAGCAAGGACGCAAGATGTATGTGCTCCATGTGTGTGCGCACCCGACTGAAACGTAGACATTCGGCCAGAAACTGTGCGTTGGTATTGGTGCGTGGGGGGGTGGCGGTGGCGGTGGCGATGGATGGCAGCCGGCATAGTGGCAATGGTGAAGTGCGGAAGATGATGAGGATAGGTGAGGAGAGGGGAGGGAAATGGAAAGGGAAAGGGGGGGGGGGGGGGGGGGAGAAGGTGGCTTAAAAGAGCGGCTGGGCACTATGAGCTGAGCGGTCGAGCGTCGTGTGGACGACGGTGATGCTGACTTTGAATGTCCATGTAGACATTTTGCAATTTTGAAATACATGCGCAGTCACATATACAAGCGCACACACAGGCACACACACACACACGCACACACACACTTGCGAATTGCTCTCAACATTTTCTAAGATTCAAATTTCGTAAATTATCCCTTTGCGAGTTGCTGGGCGGTCTCTGCTTACGTATGTGTGTGTGTGTGTGTGTGTGTGTCCCGTGTCCGTGTGTATGATGTGTGTGCGTAAAACCTTGTTGTGCGGGGCAGCTTGGATTATCGATGGGCGGCTCGTGTTACGTCCATTGGCTCAACTGCACGCACGAGGCACGAATTTGGCTTCTAAATTTCTCCTTCCGCGTTTCGTGTACTTAACTTCAATGAAAGATAGGATAGAATAGAGTCCTCCCCAGCCCCAGCCCCACCCCATCCCCACCACCAGCCTATCCACAGTCACCACCAACATCAAGCCATAGCCACAGTCATAGCCACAGCCACAGCCACAGCCACAGCCTGCCAGGCGCCAGGCGCCAGGCTGCTCTGTTATTTTGAAAGCTTTGTGTAATTTCTGTCTGCCCTGTCCCTCTGTCCGTCTGTCCGTCTGTCCACAGGTAAGCGTAAGGTTAAATTCTCCAAATCGAAATTTTATATTGCATACTCTGAGGCGACAAGTTACATGCAACATTTGACGCTTTCAATGTGCTTACTATATTTAATATATTATTTAAAATGGCTTGTCAAATATTCCTCCTTCCTCCTCCTCCTCTTCTTCTTCTTCTTCTTCTTCTTTCTCCTCCTCTTCTTCTTCTTCTTCTTCTTTCTCCTCCTCTTCTTCTTCTTCTTTCCCAGTTATAGCCTCCAAATTAGGTAGTCGAAGAGTTGAGGTGCCTAAGGTCTCTTTTATATAATCCTAGCGAATGATCCTTGGCCCCTTCAACAGCTGAGTTTTTCCTTCTTTTTACCTGTGCAGATTTAATAATCAACTGCCCATAGCTCACCTATAATTAGCCTGTTCTGTACCTGAATCAATTTTCCCTTCTGCTGATTAGAACTTTACAGTTCTTAACCGTTACAATTAGTTCAAAAACAACTGTTTCTGGAGTACCTGCGGGGGAGGGGACCCAGACTCAAACTCAGTCCCAAACAAAGACTCAAATCGAGACTTAAAATAAAGCTTAGACTTAGACTAAGAGTTGAAGCTAGACTTAGACTAAGAGTTAAAGCTAGACTTAGACTTAGACTTAGACTTAAACTTAAACTAAGACTTAGACTAACACTTAGACTAAGACTTAAACTAAGACTTGGACTTAGAGTTAGAGATAGAGTTAGAGTTAGACTTAGACTTAGACTTAGACTTAGACTTAGACTTAGACTTAGACTTAGACTTAGACTTAGACTTAGACTTAGACTTAGACTTAGACTTAGACTTAGACTTAGACTTAGACTTAGACTTAGACTTAGACTTAGATTTAGACTTAGATTTAGACTTAGACGTAGACTTAGACTTAGACGTAGACTTAGACTTAGACTTAGACTTAGACTTAGACTTTGACTGAGACTTAGACGTAGACTTAGACGTAGACTTAGACTTAGACTTAGACTTAGACTTAGACTTAAACTTAGACTTAGACTTAGACTTAGACTTAAACTCAGACTTAGAGTTAGACTTAGACTAAGACTTAAACTAACACTTAGACTAAGACTTAAACTAAGACTTGGACTTAGAGTTAGAGTTAGAGTTAGACTTTGACTTAGACTTAGACTTAGACTTAGACTTAGACTTAGACTTAGACTTAGACTTAGACTTAAACTTAGACTTAGACTTAGACTTAGACTTAGATTTAGACTTAGACGTAGACTTAGACTTAGACGTAGACTTAGACTTAGACTTAGACTTAGACTTAGACTTTGACTGAGACTTAGACGTAGACTTAGACGTAGACTTAGACTTAGACTTAGACTTAGACTTAGACTTAGACTTAGACTTAGACTTAGACTAAGACTTGGTCTTAGACTCATCGGTAACAATTAAAAGGATTTCTGAATTTTGTTATTTGTTGCAAGCAATTTACAGTTTCTTAAATGCCCAAAAGTCACTTGTAGGAACAAAGGATAAAAGGATATTCATGTTTTATGGATATAGATATTTATCCAGTATATAATTTTTAATGGGTTATGAAGGGAGACAATTTAATCAGTTGAAATATCGAATATCGACTTCAAATTTTGATTCTGTGATTTGGCAAGGATATGGGTCCTGTCTAGGCTACTAATGTCTTGAGCTAACTACGCCTCTCCTTGCCATTGTCCCTTACCCTTATCCTCGTTGCTTGTGGTTGATTGCTACCCCCAACCCTTGGCATTGCTGTTGCTGTTTCTATCTTTGTATTGGCCGCTATACATATGTATACATATATGGGTATGTATGTGTGCATGTGTGTGTGTGTGTGTGTGTGTGTGTGTGTGTGTGTGTGTGTGTGTTGTTGTTGTTGTTGTTGTTGTGTGCGTTGGCACTTTGCATACTCGCAGCTTTTCGTTTGAAATTAATTTATTTTACCAAAACGCGACAGGCACACAAACAGATCTACCCAAATACACACACACACTCACACACAGAACTCACATTCACACTCACACACACACACGCACACCAACATACGCATACTCACACACTTACACAACGTTGCCCATTGGCAAGTGAAAGTGTCGGACGTTTGGCCGCGCGACCGGCGTCGACGTCGACGTTTGGCGCTCATCTTTTGTGCCTTTCCTCAATGTCCGCGCTTTTGGTTGGCTGCCATGTGAACTTTACACTGCTATATGTATGTGTGAGTAGGTATGTGTGTGTGTGTGCGTACGCTCATATGTAAGGGGGAGCATTTGTGATGTGTGTGTGTGTGTGTAGTTGCCATGCGGTTAAAAAGGTATCTCAAAGATACTAAATACTTTATGCATGAATGTGCCAAATAGATTTACGAGAAACGAGAAGCGAGAAACGAGAAAGCAGCAGGACTCGACCAGTACTCACATGCCCCATCTCCATCCCCATTAACTCCCCAGTCCCACCCCTCTATTTCATTTTCACAAATGTAAAGATGTGTGTGCTTGTGTGTGTGTGTGTGTGTGTGTGTGTGTGTGTGTGTGTGTGCGTGTGCGTGTGTAGTGTGGTGGTGAATCCTGTCAAACGTGTGTATTTGTGTGTGCGTCGATATTAAATTTAAATTGGCGCTTGGATATTTTAGAGTCAGCAGAGGGGGCGGTGAAAGCGAAGTAGGAGAAGGGAGGCAACAACACGAAGAAGAAGAAAAAGAAGAAGAAGAAGAGGAGTAATACAACGGTCACGAAGGCTTGCAATTAAGCTTCATGTGCGTGTGCGTGTGCGTGTGCGTGTGTGTGTGTGTGTGTATATAGTCAAACGTAACATGGACATGGTTAGTTGCCCACTCAAAGCCTGTATGCATGTGTTTGTGTATGGGGATATGTAAGAGTGTGAAAATGTATATGTATTGAGTTTATGTAAAGTCTTAAATATTAATAACAGTTACAATTTTTAATGATTAAAAGTTGGCGCATGTCTGTGAACAATCTTCATGTATGGCTGCCAGAGTAAATGCCTATGTAAATGTGTGTGTGTGTTGGTCTGTGGAGCTTAGTAAAAGTACAGTTAGACAAGAAACGTCAGTCAAGGTTTAACAATTGCCCGCCATTATATTTGTAATTCGACGTGTGCTACCAACGCCCGCACCAGACGCAAGGGAAGTCAAAAACTTACACAAACAGCAGATGCACCAAAGCTGCGCCAATAACAGCAGCAACAACAGCGACAGCAGCCGCAAAGTTAACAGCAATTTTCCCGTTACAGCAAATGCAAATGGAAGTGCACTTGTTGCCGAAAGCAATTGCAGCCACATGTTGCTTTTTTTGCACTGTAAACGAGTTTTACGTTGTTGTTTTAGCTGCTGCCACTGGATTGAGGGCATCTTTGTTTACATTTACACAGCGGTGTGGGATTTCGATGCAATTGTATGGAACTTGAAAATACTCTTCCTTTTTTATACATAATAAAAATCCTACTCTTAAAAATATATCTGCCCTTCACTGTTATCGAAAAGTCAAACAAAATTCAATTATATATATTCCATTTATATATATCTGAAAAATAAAATTCTACTGGTCAATCGGGTCCTGCAATAGCTACTTTATGAATACAGAGCTCTGAAACGTCAGTTACATGCAAATGGCGAGATAGGAAAGAGCATGATGTAAACATGAAACGCGATATTACAGCAGAATTAGAGCACAGGAGGAGGAACAAAGACAGATTGAACATATTTAGAAGAATGTTTATACGAGTATGTATGTAAATATGTGTCACACGTGTTGCACATGCATTATATTTGCCAATTCCGCAGACTGGCAGAAAGACCAACAACAAAAATATCATAAAGAAGAAGAAGAAGAAGAAGAAGAAGAAGAGGTCCAAACGAAGTACTGCAGATTAGACACGCACAAGGGACGTTAGCAGCGGGGAATGCAGACGGTCGATGCAGACAGCCGCAGTCGACAGCAACAACAACAACGACAGCGACCTCAACAGCGCTGCACAATTTCTGCCAGCCAGTTTACAACCCCCACCTTCATACAACACTCACACTTTCTGTGCTCTCTTTCTCACTCTCTCAGACTCTCATTGCATTGCTCACTTAGCAGTTTTACTGACGTTTCATTGCCATTTTGTTGCAGTTGGCGCGCAATGCGTTGGCATGTTCAACAGCCTTTATTTGTGTGTGTGTTTGTGTGTGTGTGTGTGTGTGTGTTTGTATATGTGTTTGCGTGTGTTCTCATGTGTGGCTGTTGCATTGTTTGCATTTCAAATTGAATTCCTTTAAAATTCAATTCCCTGTCCCTTGTGTTTGTATATATGTGCACACACATATGTACGAGTGTGTGTTTGCGTGCGTGTGTTGGCATTTTTGTGTGCGTTGTGCATCTGCTGTTTTTTCTGTCTGTCTCTCGGTTTTGTTGTTTTTCCCCATTGCTTTGTTGTTGTTGCTTTTTTCAATTATGATTGAGCAGCATTTGCCGTTCGTTTTGTTGTTTTGGTTTGGCTTAGTTCCTTTTGTACGACCGTGTATGCACATTTGTATGTATGTATGTATGCATGTTTGTATGATGTATTGGTTGAACCTATGTATGCACATATTTCTATATATATATGTATGTATTTGTGAGTTTTCTCGCTTATCATGCCACCCTTCTGGATCACCCATTATGATGATCACTAGTTTTGTTTTCTCGTTTCGATCTTTGCTTCCGTGCGTTTCTCATTGTTGGGAAACTACGAAAAGCCGTAAATGATCTAACCCAAAAATCGTAGCAAATCTCTAGAAATATGCAAATTACAGACCCAGCGTCGAAGTCATAGCTCGAAGAAGTGTTAAGAAAACAAACCCACAACATAAAAAAAGAAAAACAAAAGCAAGAAATACTGAAACCAAGACAAAGCACGGCAAAGCCAACAACCCAGCAGTAAAAATACACTGCGCACAAAATTGAATAAACAATCCCTCAGAAGGAGATATTTTTTAAAAACTCCAATAAAACGTATCAAAAAATGCCCTATATTAAATATAATTTTAAATTATAAAATATCATTCTATCTTTCAAACAGAAACAGCTTTAAAATTTGTTTTTTAATGATTTGTTTCAAAATATGTAGAGGCATTTCTATTATTATTTGCCATTTTGAAGGTAAAACAAAATCTATAAAATGTTGGCGAGTGTATCTGGCAATTGTTGCCGTGTGAAGAGCAAATAGATCTTACATAAAATGTTCCGCACATGTACGAATACATCGAAAACAGATATGTACAAATATATGTACATATATTCTGTATATATGCAAAAGATATTGTAGAAACATAAAAATATCTTAACACGTTAATGTCTATACATAAATAAATGCTGGAAGGTTTACAATAAAAAATATTCGAACTTAGCAACAAACATACAAACACACGTGCACACATACATGCACACATATGTATATTTTCAATATCAGTTTTCGCAATCTCTTCGTAAAACAAACAGAATGGAACATGCAAAATTCATATAATATTAAAGCCGAGCTTTAAGCTTGGTAGCACAAGGAAAAAGCTAAAAATGTAACGCCTTCAAAAAGCGTTCTATTGATATTAGAGTTTTAAATAATTATATACAACTAAGCACATAAAATTGTCCCAATCTAAGTTACAGGCCTCAAATCTATAGCAGCTTTAAATGACGAACTACCAAAAAACTGCGGATATATTCATATTTTACAAACAGTACATTCATACATTAATGCGTACATGTGAACACTTATGAATATATTTGATTATATACATAAATACACACACACACACACACACACACATATATTTAAAAGTATATAAATATATGTATTGATGTATAAATAAACGATTGTGGTATATGTTTTTACTGAACGAAGCTGCCGCAAAGTCAACATTCAAATACCAACACTAAGAACAACAAAGAAAAAAATTCACATACACACACGCATACATAGGACAGAGCAAACTTCAAGCCGGCTTTAGCAAAAAAGAAAACAACAACAAACGGGCGCAGGCGTAGAGAAACCACAACAAACGGCGCAGCCGCGACGCCGCAACGCCATACGTATGTATTGAAGGGGGATAAGGGTATAGTTATGGTGAAGCGGTGGCCAACGGCATGGCCCTGAGCTATACGAGTGTGACTCATAGGCGGGCAAAACGTTGTGACTCCAACGCCAGTGGCGGCGCCAATGGCTTGCGAGTTGTGGCGCTCGCATTACATAAGCCGAAGACGAAAACGCCGAAGAAGTTGCTAAAGACGAAGTTAAAACTGAAGTTGCTGTGGTAACGACGACACGGGCAGCGGCATTTACTTAAGCTTTTGTTTGTTCTCACTCCCTTCGGTGATCACATTGCTGCTCTCTCTTGCTCTCTCTCACGTTAGTAGCTTCCTTCCAGTCTCTGGGCTCTCTCACGTAATTAAAAAGTAACGGCGCTGACAATGACAGCTGTACGCGCTCAATTAAAAAGTCATTAACTGGCACACATACTTATGCACAAAATGCACACGAACTGAAAGAACGTACAGGGTTAGAGACAAGACTGAAAAATATGAGATGGACACTGGACACGCATTAAGGACTTTACAATCGCTTGCTGTGATTGACGCTGACACGCAAGGCCTCTGCCGACGCTACACACGCACCTTGTAATTAGAATTGAGTTTGTCGGCGGCGGTGGCGGCGGCAGCAGCGACAGTAACGACGGTTCTACCTGTACCTGCGCCTGCGCCCTCGCAACTGTTGCGTGTCATAAATGCGCCATAAAACGGCCTAATCCCGATGCGTACTTGAGCCGGCTGCAGCAGAGGCAGCCATCGCAGTCGCTGCAGCATCAGCTGTCTTTAGGCCGAAGATCAAAATTAAAGCCTACTTCAACTTAACATGCAGCTTTAAGGTTGTTGTTGTTGTTGTTGCTACTATTATGAATTTTATTATCACTCTTATTCTTATTCTTTTACTACTTCAACGTTTCTTCTCGTTCGCTCTGCTCCTTGGCCTTGTCTTGTACGTTGTTGTTTTTCTGTCCACACACACACGCACACACATGTACACACACTCTTCACCACATAGTCAAACCAAAAATATTCGAAGTGTATATACAGTAAAAACTCCATAAAGAAAAATATACGTATTATAAAAGAACTTTCAAACGAGTATCAAAATCATCCTGAACATAAATGATAGATTAAATATAGCAACAGAAACTAAATATTATAAAGCTATCAGAGACCAAAAAAGAAAAATTACAAATATAACTATTAAAAGTCCTACATATTCACCTATCATAAAATAATAAAGAAAACCCATATACAGTCAGACATATTACACTGAAACTCTTTAAACTGCCATCTCTTGAGCCAAGTTAAGCTCACAGCTGTTGATATTAGCCTCAACCTACTGTACAATGTGTATATCACACACACATACCAATAAACACAGCGGCCTGTTTTTTGTGCTCATACTTTGCGTGCCTCTTCGTCGTCGTCGTCGTCGTCGACGTTGCCGTTGCCGTTGCTGTTGCTGTTGCCGTCGTCGTCGTCGTCTTCAGCGCCGTCGTCGTCTTCGGCGTCGTCTTCTTTATTGTTTTATTGTCAGTTTAGGGATTTGACAATTTGCTTGCTGATTTTTTATGACAATCATGTATGTAAATTTTCGGCGTGCCTTCTCCCTCTATCTCTCTCTTTTTTACTCTCAACTCTTCCTCAAGACCCCCGCATTTATCGTACGCATCATTTTGGCTCGTCCATGTGGATCTCTGTATCTGTATCTGAGCGCCATTAGCTCGCATTTGGCTTACGAGATTTTTAAATACTTTTGGGCATTTTCAGGCGTCCCAGCCCGAACCCGAGCCCGAACACAAGCCCAAACCCAAACCCAAACCCAAACCCAAACCTAAATCCAAGTCCAATCCCAATCCCAAACCTAAAATCTGCCCCGAACCCTCTCGCACAGTTATTTTTAGTTTGGCGTTGTTGCTCTTTGCTTTTATAATTTTCCATTTTTTTTTTTTTTGTTTTTTGTTTTTTTTTCCTTTTATCATTTTTATGCTGTGCATAAAAGTTGAGTTTATTAATTTTAAAACGTTGACAAGTTTTACGAGACCAACAACGCCCCTAAAAATGGCAGTAGTAACAAACCGAAACTAGGCTAGTAGTGTGAGCCAAAAGAACGTGTATGTCTCGAGTCTGAGTCGGGTCTGGATATGAATCAAGTTGGCTAATAGAACAGGAATGCGGGCTAATAATAATGGGGACTGAGAGCAATCAAGGCGACTTAATCATACGAGAAGCTTCAACAGAGGAAACAGCTGTTGGTCCGAGGTACCTTGCCTCAAAGTTTGCAATTTGCTTTTAATTTTATTGTTTGTTGGATAATACAACACAACAGAGTCATGCATCGATTAACTATATAATTGCTGGGAATAAGAAAGAAAATTTAATCTCATTATATTTTTGATCACTGAGTGGGCATTTAATCTGAATTCCATGAAATTGTTCGATCCAAGGAGAAATTAGTAAGGCTTTGCTGCATCATCGGCCCAAAATGACCAAAATGAATAACGCAAGCAGCACTCTTTCTTTTATCTTTCTCTTGGCCATTACCCTTCTACATATATTGTGTTATTTTATTAGTTATTTTCAAAAAAAAATAAAAAAAAAAAAAAAACCCAAAAAAAAAAAAAAATAAGTAATAAATAATTAATATAAAGCAAATCAAATGCAAAAACAAAATGCAAAGCCAGCGTCGTCAGTGGTAAAGCAAAAACAAATGCAGTCGAAGAAAGAGATAGCAAAAGCGGCAAATGAAAGCATCGGCAGCAGCGCAAGCAGCGGCAGCGACGCTACGGTCAGCGTCAGCGAAAATGAAAAACGCACGGCACATAAACGCTGTCGCTGTCACCAGCGTGTCTGTATATAGGCACAAATACACACACACTCACATAAGCCAAGCCAACGACACCGACAGCGACGCTAGCAGCAACCACTGTGCTGCTGCTTCTATGCTCGCATATAAGCTGTATGTGTATATGTATGCGTGTGTGCCTGCCTGTGTTTCTGCTGCTGCTGCTGCTGCTGCCGCCGCCGTCGCCGCCGCCGCCGTTGCTGCCAGAATGCCGCATGCACGTCGGTCATTTGTATTTGGAAACACAATTCCGTTCCGTCATTTGTATTTGGAACGCCGTAGCAGAAAGAAGGACACGAGCGAATAAGCGACGAAGCGTGTGAACGGAGCGGAGCGGCTATTTTAGCTTTTAGCGCCCTTTTTTGTTTAATTTTCTTTGTATAAAATAAAAATATCAAAATACGGCAAAAATCAACAAAAATTTTGGCAACATTTTTCGGCATATAAAAAAAAAAAACAAAACTTTCGGACTAAAAAAAATCTTTAAAAACAAAACACTAAAAGTTTTATAATAATTAACGCGTTTTCTATTGTTTTATGTTGTGTTCGTAAACATTTTTTTCTGTTGTTTAACTGAATCGACTAAATAATTTATAATAAACAAATAAGTGATCTTTGTGTTAATAAATGTAATATAACCAAAGGAAAAAACGGGAAAAAGAGAAACGGTCTAAAAACTTACCGGCGAACACCCAGCGAAAGCGAAACGAAATTATTTCGCTCTCTTTGCAAAATCAAAATTCCAAATTCGAAAAGAAACAAAAAAAAAAAATAAATAATAATAGAAACACACGCGAAAAGTTAAAAAAGTAAAAAGTTCAACAGTTCTTCGTTTCGGTATTTTTTTATGTTATTATTCTTCAGTTGTTTTTGTGTCCGCCGAAGAAGTAGCGACGAAGGAAGGCAACTGAGCCGCAAAACATAAACTGCCAAAAGCAAGGCGCAGAAAAGTAAGCAAAATCCAAAAACAAAAACTAGCATCGCAGTGGCGAATATGGTGATCACAAAGAAGATGGAGAGCGAGATCATTATTATTTGCTAACAAAACTCATAATTATATAGTAGTTTTTTTTTTGTTATGAGCGTGTGAGTGATTACAAAACTTTTGAACACATAAAACTGTTTATTTACACACAAAAAGTAAAGAGCACAAAAAAAAAAAGATTTACCTAATCTAAACTCGTGTATTTTAACGTGAAAACTGCAACAGCTGCAGCGGCAGCTGCATTACGAACAGCAACTGTAACTGCACTGTTAACCAATAACAGAAAACACTACTCTGTAAATGCCAATGCGTGCATTTACGAATGTTATTTTTTTTTTTACGATCAGTGATAACGAAAGCAACGAGCCAACAACAGCTAACGACGCTGCTGAGTGATCGGCGTGCAAATGCTCTTTTTTTTTTTTGTTTGGTTCTCTCTTTGGAACATTCACAAACACAGAAAGTGTGTGCAGCTTAAATGCTGAACAGAGTAAATGAACAATAATTAAATAAAAAGTGCATGCAAAAACAATAAAAATAACATAAAGAAGAGAACCGTTAGTTTAAGAACAAATTTGTGTTGAGACTCCTGAATGTGTGTGTATTTTGTATTTTGTATTTTGCATGATTAATGCATGTGTGTGTTTTTGCAAACAAAAGTGTTAACAATATAAAATTTACTAAAGTCAATTTACATTTTTGCAGTACAAATACGAAAATCAACAAAACAAATACAAATACCAAAAACCAAATATAAGAAAAACTTATAACGAACGGCAAACTCAGCCAACGAAAAGTATTTAAAAACAAATCAAAAGTAAAGCAACGCAACGCAACGTGAAAAAGGAAAAAACAAAAACTAAAAACTATAAACTAAAAAAGGAAGAAGGAAAAAAGGAAAAAAGGAAAAAAGGAAAAGGAAGAAAGAAAGAGTACAAAAAAAACAGCAGCTGCAGCGGTTAGCAATAACAGCAACAACAGCAAAACAAATACATAAGAGTAGTAGTAGTAGTTGCAGCAACGACAACAACAAACACAAACACAACTAGTATTGGCAAGAAGAAGAAGCGAGCCACATGAGCAGCAGCGTGACGCCGACGCAGACGCAAACGTCAACGACTTATGTAGCGTTATATGGCGAGCATAAAAAGTGAAATGCCGCCACTGCATGCGGCAGAGGCGCTCGCCTCAAGCAGCAGCAGTGCCACCGACAGCGGTGGTGGAGGTGGTGCAGGTAGTGGATCAGTAGCAGCAGCAGCAGCAGCAGCAGCAGCGGCAGCGGCAGCAGCAACAGCAGCGGCTGTAGGAACAACAGTCGCTGCCACCGGCTCTGGCTCTGGCGGCAGCAGTGCACCAGCGACACCAAATGCAAATGCAACAATTAGTGCCGCCGCCGATTCCAGTGACAATCAACCGGGAACACCGCAACCAACAACACAACAACAGCAACAGCAACAACAATCGCTAATGTCTGCCGATGCACAACAGCAACAGCAGCAGCAGGCGTCGGGCATCACACATCAGCCGTACGCAACGCATCACATGTACGCATCCAGCGCTCAACAGCAGCAACAGCAGCCACAGCAGCAGCAAATTTACGGTAGCCTCTACGCCAGCGACATGCAGCAACAGGGGTACGCCGCCAGCAGCTACATCAACAGCTACGAGCAATTCTATCAACAACAACAGCAACAACAACAAAGCGCTGCGGACTACAACAGCGCCTATGGTGACTACAGTAAAGCCTCGGGTGTGCGCTATCATCCGTACTTGCAGCAACCAACTTCGGTGCTGCCCTCAAGCGCATCGGCCGTGGCCGCCGTCGAGGACTCATCAGCAGCAACGGTAGCAGCCGCCAATGCAGTCAGCACCACAGCAGCAGCGGCCATGAGTCCCCGCGTGGTAAGCAGCAGCAGTCCCACTTCCACCTCGTCCCATCTACAGCTGAACAGCGCCGCCCAGACGCCCAGCTCACCGGGTGGTGCAGCGGGCGGTGGCTGCAAGTTGCAGTGCAAAAAATGCGGCATCCTAACCACCAATGAGTCCGAGCTGCAGGAGCACATCGCCAATGTGCATGGAGAATCGCCGTACGGTAGCAGCGGCTACGCCAGCTCGCCGTACATCAAGGAGGAGATGTCCACACCGACAGCTGCGGCAGCGGCAGCAGCAGCAGCCAGCGGTGAGCTGCTTGACTTGGACTCCCAGAAAATGGTGTACCATCAGCAGCTGTTGCAACAGCAACAGCAGCAACAACAACAACAACAGCAGCAGCAGCAACATGAGGCAGTGGTTGCAGGTCTGCCATTGGCTTTGCCCGATCCTCTTCATTCCATGCAGTCAATGCAGCAGCGGGCACTCCATAGCTGGGAGCAGGCAACACAGCCCCAACAGCTGACAACCACCGAGGGTCTTCCGCCGTACATGCAACCGCTGGTCGACAAGTCGCCGTACTACTCCCCCAAGCAGTCGCCCTACCATCAGGCGAGCATCAAGCAGGAGTACGCAATGATCAAGTCGGAGTATGCGGACTCGCAGCATTATGTGGACAAATCATTTGATCCGACGGCCGGTGAGGTGAGTGGAGCTCAAATGGCCACCAGTCCCGCCGAGTTTCCCAGCACTACCACCGGCGGTGTTGGTGGCGGTCAGGATGGTGGCGCAACAGCACCCTATCGCGGCTTCGAGCCACCCAGCTCCAGTTCGGTGCTGCCGGCAAACAGTTTGACCGCCAAGGCAGCCACCTGGAAGTCAAATGAGGCGCGTCGACCGAAGACCTACAATTGCACCGCCTGCAACAAGTGGTTTACCAGCTCGGGCCACCTGAAGCGCCACTACAATACGACGCTGCACAAGAATGCGGTGAAGTCGAGTGGACAGCCCGATCCGGCCACATTGCCAATATCGGCGCATCATCATCCCTCCAGGGATCCGGTCACAAAGACGAGTCGTCGCGGCAACGCAGCGGCAGCAGCTGCAGCGGCCGCAGCAGCAGCGGCAGCTGCAACAGCGGCAACACAGGATCCGCCGGCACCCGTACAGCCACCGGAACCGCCTAGAAGTCCGCCCGATTATGGGGGAGGTGGTTGCGGTGCGACGGGCGTGCAGGTGGGCGCCGCCATGTCGCACTACTCGGCATCGCCATCGCCCACCGCCCAGCAGCAATTGGTTGCCACCAATGGTTACCCGAGCAACGGGCATGGCCACTACCATGGCTACAACATGCAGCAACAGCAGCAGCAACAAGTGCAATCGACGACAAACGCTTCACCACAGCATGCTAACAACAACAATAGCAACAGCAACAGCAGCAGCAGCCTCCACCATCAGCAGCAGCAGCAGCACAATTCCGTTTTGAACGGTCACCCAAACGGGCTAGCAGGTCCCTCCGCCCCAATCAACAACAACAACAACATCACAACACAAATGCCGTCCTCCCAAATGAGGGGCCTGCTGAACAAAACAACAATCAACAACACAACAACAACAACAACCACAACAGCAACAGCCACAGCCACAGCCACAGCTATAAAGATCGAACAAATGGAGGACAGCAACCACAGCAACTCAGTAATGGTCATGAAGCAGGAGCAGGACCTGGTGCAGGTCCGGTCGCCGGAGGTGGATCAACTGGATCGGGAGCTGGAGGAGGGGGAGGAGCAGCGGGAGCTGGGGGAGCACGTGTTGGTGGTGCCACATCATCTACATCACCAACATCAGGGTCAACAACAGGAGCAGGTCAACTATCTGCTGTCGCGGCCATATCACAGCAACAACAGCAGCAGCAGCACGCACAGCAGCAACAGCAACTCGCCCCTTACTATTTGCCCCCAGCCGGTTTACCACCACCAACAGCTGCTGCCGCCGCAGCAGCAGCAGCAGCAGCCGCAGCTGCTGCACCACCTGGAACAGCCGCTGCAGCCGCTGCAGCAGCAGCAGGAGCAAGCAATGGATTTCTCCCGCACCCCGCCGCTGCTGCCGCCGCCGCCTATGGGAGCGCTGCTGCCGCCTATGGGAATGGATTACAACATGCTGGCTTTGGATATGCAGCACAGCAATATGCTGCAGTGCAGCAGCATCAGCACGCAGCAGCAGCCGCCGGCTATTACCACCACCACCACCCACACGCACACGCACACCCACACGCTCACGCCCACCCACACGCACACGCACACGCTCACGCCCACCCACATCCCCACCAATATGGACATGGAGTGCACCACTATGCAGCAGCCGTTGCCGGGTCACCATTATCTGGAGCAACAGCCGCTGTCGCCGCAGCAGCAGCAGCAACTGTTGCTAGTGGCAGCAGTGGACAGCAACAGCAACAGCAGCAGCAGCAACAACAACAACAACAACAACAACAACAACAGCAGCAACAGCAGCAGCAGCAATATGGCCAACAACAATACGGTCAACAGCAGCAGCAGCAACATCAACAACAGCAGCAGCAACAACAACAACAATCACAACAACAGCAACAGCAGCAACAACAGCAGCAACAGCAACAGCAACAACAACAACAGCAACAACATCATCACCAGCACGCGCACACCAACGCCGCCGCAGCAGCAGCAGCAGCAGCCGCACATCACCACCATCACCACCACCACCACAGCGCCGCAGCTGCTGCCGCTGCAGCTGCAGCCGCTGCCGCCGCCGCCGCACATCACCAGCACCAGCAGCAACACCACCAAC